>JADRCC010576764.1:11191-29047 GCA_019843855.1 Hylomyscus alleni
AGAAGAAGAAGAAGAAGAAGAAGAAGAAGAAGAAGAAGAAGAAGAAGGAAGAAGAAGGAAGAAGAAGAAGGAAGAAGAGGAAGAGGAAGAGGAAGAGGAAGAGGAAGAGGAAGAGGAAGAAAGAGAAAGAGAGGAGAGGAGGAGGAGGAGGAGTAAGAGAAGTCCTCAGAGGTCTTGAGAGAAAATCCAGTGTGGTGGCTGTCTTAGGATATCTAGTGGTACACCTTTAATCCTAGAACTTGGGAGGCAGAAGCAGTCAATTTCTGAGTTCAAGGCCAGCCTGGTCTACAGAGTGAGTTCCAGGACAGCCAGGGCTACACAGAGGAACCCCTATCTCAGAAAACAACAAAAAATAAAACAAAAAACAAATAAACAAACAAAAACAAAACTTAGGATATCTAATACTGTGAAGAGACACCATGACCAAAGCAACTCTTACTAAGAAAAAACATTTCATTGTGGGCTGTCTTACAGTGATGAGGTTTAGTCCATTGTCATCATTGTGGGTAGCATGGTAGCATGCTGGTGGGCATGGTGCTAGAGAAACAGCTGAGAGTTCTACATCTGGATCCAAAGGCAGCAGGAAGAGAGTGACACTGGCCTGGCTTGAGCATCTGAAACCTCAATACCCACCCCAGTGACATACTTCCTCCAACAAGACCACACCTCCTAATTAGGCCACTCCTTATGAGCATATGGGGACCATTTTTATTCAAACTTCCAAAGTGGCTGAAAAATGATACATGAAACTCTTAATAGCATTCAACTGAGTCCCAAGAATAATCAGCAAGAGATACAAAAGCTTCCCAACAAGCAAACAGCAAAAGCATGGAGATCTCTCCGTGGCAGTGGCAGGCAGAGATGCAGTAGGCAATGTGGCAGTCAAAATGAGGTATTCAGTGAGGGCTTAGGTTATAACAGTGGGCTGAGAAAAAGAGGGAAGAAAAGACCAGGGCAGGTGCTGAGGTACCAGGCAGACCACCAGAACAGCCTGGTCAGGGAACGAGACAAAAGCAAAATACAAGAAATGAGTATGTCCTACTGTTGTAAACTAGCAATAACTGTAGGCTACTGTGGATAAAGAAAGAGAAACAGAGACAGAGACAGAAACAGAGACAGAGAGAAAGATGCAGAGAGAGCAAGCCAGAGAGAGAGAAGCAGAGACAGAGAAAGAGACAGAGAGGCAGAGAGACAGAGATAGAGACAGAGATGGATTGCCCATGATACCAGGGTGCAAGAAGTGGGACAGGCATAAACCCATGTTTTAGGCTAGACAGTGTTGGAATAGCCCTCAAGGAAGTCAGACGGGAAGAAATACCAAGTAGAGATCTCAGAATCTCCAAGAGGGACCAAGGATACCACACAAAATACAAATGCTATGTCGGGAGTCCCATGAAAACCAACTTAAATACAATCTTAGGAACTTATCAACCCCTGGTCCTGGAACTAGTTCTTGTCAGTTTGTGATTCTGAGAATTGCACCTAGGACTTCCTGCTTGTTAGGCTAGCACTTCCCCCAGCAGTTTTGTTCAGGAGACTAGATCTCACCACAAGGCCTTGAGTTTGGAGTCCTCTTGCCTCAGCCTCCTGAGGAGCTGGGATTCTGGCCTGCACCATCACAGCCACCATTTTTATTTCCCTAAATGATTCCTCACCTTTCTAAATTCGTATTGCCCAGGAATTAAGAGCTGTGGATCCATCCAGAAGCCACGTTGTAACTGCTTAGTGATGCACAGGTGGCAAAGAGAAGCTGGCCATGAGCACTAGGCACTGTGCCTGCTCTGACATCAGATAGCTTAACGATGTATGGGATTGATCTGTTTTGTCATTAAATACTTTCTAAGCAACCTAATGTGTCTTCTTTTCTTTCTCATTAGTGACTTTGGTTCAATAAGCTGGTGGTAACATTTAGAAAACTAGTGTGAAGCCTCCCTACACATACCACACACACACACACACACACACACACACACACACAGCCTCTAACATGTCAGTACCCTGTCATATAATAGAGATTCCCATGCAATAGGGATTTCTCTTATCTTGTCCTATTTTTTTCCCTAGGCACTTTATAAATTTCTTATCTGTCTGTCTAGCTATTAGGATCACCCAGAGAACCATGGTTTCATCATTGTCTAATGGGCAGGGTAGGGAAAGCAGGTAGAAGTGAGAAGCGTTGGGGGAGGGGTGGATATGATCAGAACACATTGCATGAAACTCTCAAAGAAATTGTTTGTTAAGGCTAGCAAGATAGTAATGACCAGACTTTATCCCTGTCTCCCTTAGCTCCAACCTTATCACATTATTGTCCTTGGTGATCAAAGCACATGCCAACCATTCCCTTCCTTCCACTGCAGTGACTTTATCTCCAGTTTCCTACATCCTTGGGGATATCCTCCATGTTAACAACTCTGGAAGGTCACCACGGATGTCATTCTACCAACACCAGATAGCTTTTTAGTGCTTATGTTTTGTGGACTTTATATTCACTCTTTAAAATTTTTCTCCTTGGCTTTTCCTCTTGCCTCTGAGTTAGACTTTTACAAGTTCCTTGTAGGCTGCCTGAACTCTGTAATTTCTCTGTAATTACAAATTACTTATTACATTTGAGCACAGCTCTGTCTCCTCATTCTGGGTCATTCTATGACAATAGCTATGCCTATGACTTTACCAGAGACTACACATTAATCTTCTCTGTGTTAGCTACCTTTTGCAACTGTGGCAAGTATCTGAGAGACAGACGTTTAAAGATTTTAAAAGAAAGATTCTTCTTGGCTCGTAGTTTCAGACTGTAAAATCTGTGGCTGACTAGCCACATTGTCTCTATGCCTATGTGGAGTAGGCCATTATGGTGGAAGGGTTTGGTAAATTCCAGTTGCTCACCACCCAGCAGCCAGGAAGCAGAGAGCGCCAACCAATGTCTGTTCTAATGTTTCCTTCTTCTTCTGTTCCACACAGGCCTGCCCATACTCAGAGTGGGTCTTTCCCTATCACTTCTCATGCCAAACTTTGAGAATGCCCATGGATACACCCAAAGGTGTGCTTTACTAACTTTCCCAATCTATTCCAGTTAGCCACCACTCCTATCCCCAACTGAGTCTACTCCCTGATGTTCTCACCCTCAGCTCCATCAGCCTGTAATTTACCCCTATTCAGTGCCTCATAGGCACCTCACACACAATATTTTCAAAATTAAATATATCTTCTCTCCCTTAAGTTTCATGTCACTCTCCACGTAGGTGCTCAAGCAATGAGTTAGCTATCGTCTGTAACTTTCCCTCTTTTACATCCCACAATTAGCCAGTTACCATGGGAAATCATAGCATTCTTGAATCTTTCTTCTCCAACTCTCTACAATCAACTACCGACTTCTCTGCTCACCTGTAATGTGCTCAGTCCTGTGCCATTTATTTCCCATGACAAGGCATTCTCTGTAAAATGATTTGCCTTAAATTTCTATCAATAATTTTTCCATAATCCTAGATATAAAGATCCAAACTCCTCAGAAAGGCATGAAGCGCTCTCACGATGTGTCTCTGCCACGCTCTCACGATGTGTCTCTGCCGCGCTCTCACGATGTGTCTCTGCCGGCCCCTCCACTTCAAACTCTACCAGATTCCATTTTGCAACCATATTTAGCTTTATTTCTTCCTCTTACACCCCTATCCCTCCAACACCCTGACAGTAAGTTCCTACTTATCCACCTAGATTGCATGTCACCTCTCCTGATGACATACCTCCTCCGGCTATGGTCCTTCCAGACCCTCACTGCCCCCACTTCAGTTTGTTCAACTTCCTCACTAGATTATTGGCTTCATGGTAAAGAGGTCATTCTCAGAAGAAAGAATAGTGACTGATTCTCAAGTGTTCAAGTTACACTGAGTGAGTGAAAGTCCTTAAGTTTGGAATCAGTGCATGTAGGGTCAAGTATGGAGGAAGGTGGGTATCTTTCATTCTTTAGAGACACAAATTATTTGTACCTTTCTCCACTGTCTAGGGGATTTCTCATGTGGGATTTCAGGAAGGCAACAGAGCCTACTCAGGACAAGGATGCTGAAGAAACAGCTAGCTCAACATTCCATTTTTCCCACTTCTACCTCGTTGGCCCTAACTGGAACTCCTAGGTAAGATTCTTGGCCCATTCCCAAGACTGAATGAGAAGCTGCCGGTTTAAGGTAAATAAAATTGGGAACTCTGTCCATTAAGCAAGTTTGTATTCCCATGCCAACAACAATAGAGATGCTTTATAATAGGCAGTAGAGTCCAAGGATCCAGTGGCAGCATGGACACTTTCAGTGGTAAGATAGCTATCTCTAGGCTCGTTCTGCAGCATGGTTTGAGGTGGTATCCCCAGATACTAGCCCAAAACCTAATACTCCAGCATCCTGATGATTCTGTTTTTGTTTCTTATGACTACAACCCCTGACTGATACTCAGAACCCCAAATGGACAGCTTTTAACCAATATTTAGCACAAAGCAACCTAGGTAAATTTCCAGGGCCCTCAAAACCTGAATAATCCCAAGTGGGAGCAGGTGGCCTGCTTCTTCAAGTGCCATCTGGCCTGGATTTTACCCCTGTCCTTTCTTGAAGCAGGATGTAATAATAGATCTGATTTTACCTTAGGGACCTAGTGTGACTTTCTTTTAAAATAAGAAAAAGATCCCAAGTGTGTGTCATAGTCAAGGCCTGTGTGTTATCTAGTACACTATGAGTTTAGCACCAGATGAAACAAATAGAGAAAGGTTAGGTCCAGCCAGTCTTCTGGAACGGAGGAATCAATGAGATGAAACGGCTTGATTTGTAAGCCAGGGAATGATGCCACGAGGGAGAAACAGAAGCCCAGACCTTGCCTGCCAGTCTCTTGAAAGCTAGCTTGTCAGAGGATGCTGAAGTTGAGTGGCACAGTGGCTGATGTATAAAGTTCTTTCCCTGCCTGTGTGACCAAGTGGACTACTTGATCACCCCATCCTCTGACAATATTCTGACCTTTCCCTGTGGTCCCCATTCTTCTCAAGCTACCTGGCATCTGAGCTCCTGATGCCTCATCCCTTGACCTGGTTCAATTCTACTCTGCAGATGAAAGCTAGACTATGAGGTCATCTATTTAGTAAACCTATATACTTCTTGTCATTGGTTCCCTGTCCAACGAGTGATGGGATAGCTTTATGGAAACTAAGGCACAATCAAAGGCCACCTTCTGCTCCTGGTAGTGTGCTCCAGGGATGTTCAAGTCAGTGGGACAGGAGATATCAGTCTCTCACTGGCCTAGAATGCCACAAATAGGCCTGGCTGGCTGCCCAGCAAGCCCTAGAATCTGCCCATTTCTGCATTTCCAGTGTTGGGATCACAGGCACATGCACATACCCTGTTTTCTAGTGTGTGTTCTGGGAAATCAAAGAAATGCTCTTATTTCCAAGGAAAGCACTCTACAGATGGAGCTAACCCCCCACACCTATTTGCTCTTTCTGTGATAGGACATGATTCCAAAGCTACTTCTATGATACCACAAATGGTATTGGGGAAAGGATCACACAATCATGGACAAAACTCATGCCTGGACACCTTTAACAGCCAGGGTATGGGACATGATACACAGATCAGGCATTCAAAATACAGATGTGAAGTGGCCCGATAAAGACAAAGCCACATAAGGGTAAAGCCAGAAGGAAAAGCCATTGATAGCATCCCAGAGGCCCTTCCTGTCAAGGTAGAACTGTACTCTTTCACTAAGTAAAGCCTTCTGAGTACTTCTTTCCCAGACAAGGACTCAGTATAGCCACAGCCAGTTCCCAGGACTTGGGACATCAGTGGAAATTGAGAGCTTCATCAGCATGGAAAGACATGAAAATAGAATTCCCTTGAAACCCATTTTAGAGAAGTGCAAATGTACCAAACATAAGAGCACCTAGGTCTGTGTAAAACACAAGCAGACAAAAGAGCAGAGGCCAGCCTTACACATGGTGCACTAGGGAGACTGCAATAGCGGGATCTGGGAACCTAGCCCTGGGACCCAGACCACCTGTGTCTCTCAGCTCTTTGCTGGAGAGAACCTCCCTTCAGAATTCCTCCAGGAAGTACTCCCTCCACATCCCTACCCTTGCCAGATGACTGATCCTCGTACTTGGGGCCCAGAAGTTCCTCTGCCAAGCCACCAGAATTGTGCCCTCTGCCTTAGCTCTGTGCTCTTGATGGACCACACACAGAGTGTGTATACTTGTCGGGAAGGGCATCCTGGCTCTCTGGAGGCATGTGATAGATAGAGGGGGCCTTCAGGTGGAAAGATACCTGAGTGTGTACCAGTGGCCCCACAGGTTGTGATGAGCAATCACAGGAAGAAGGCTTAGACTCCACTTCGTCATGCCTACACAAGTTCTGCAGATATTTGTTGCTGTCTTGCCTCCAGTGCTACCACTATGTCAGCACATTGTGAAGGGAGGGCCTGGTTCCATCTGCTGCTGGCATGCACTAGGTAATAAAAGGGAGGAAGAGGATACCAGCACCATCTGTATGGAAGGGCCTTGCAAATCTGCTCCTTCACTTCTGTATCAATGTCCCCGGAGAGAGATGGAATCCTATCCCAGCCTTCCCAAACAAGATGACACTCCAAAACAAACCCTCAAATGTGAATTTCTAAAGGAATTCCTTTAGCTCTGAAGGGTAGGAGACATTCTTAGGAAAACATTCAGTATTTGTATAATTTCTCCCACATAGGGCTCTGGTCCTACAGCCAGGAGTTGCCTGAACATCCTCTAACATCATGGCTGGTCCACTCCACCCCTTTGGGAGTTGAGCAGTCAACGATGGGAAATGGCATTAATGAAGAATGACCAACACTGGACAGTGCTCTAGACAGAAGGGTAAGGAAGTGAGTTTGTATACGAAGTCTTTAGGACAGTGTGAGAAATCCTAGGGTATCCCTAGTCCTTAAGGCCATGACCAGTTGCCTACAGACATGGTCCTGGGTATCATATGCCCTGGCCTAGGGCTCTTCGAGCTAAAGGACAAGAGAACAAAGTTGAGCCATTCTTAGAAGAAGACTGTAAGTCACCCAGAATGAATTCTAAGGCTGCCCTGAGCCCACTTCCAAAGAAAGTCAAGGTTAGCAGGGCTGGAGAGCTCCCCCAGTGGCCAGAAGGACATTCATCACAGAGTCTCTCCCTCTGTATTTTCAATGTTTTTGAAACTAGTTTCAAGATTTCAAAATACTAGTATAAAAATTGCTAGGTGAGGGAGGAATTTCCATTTCAGATTAATGTCACTCCCAGCCTGCAGCTTCCCAGCCATCCCATTACACAGACATGGGGCTTTTACAGAGACTGACCATTGCTCTGGTCTGAGCAGCTAAACATCTATCTGTCTTTCTTTCCTGTTTTTATTGCAACCTGAGTTGGGGGGGGGGACTTGACAAAGGGTTATGACCTCCTTCTTGTCTCATCTGCCTGGCTTTGGAGTCTCATCTGCTGTCTCCCTCACTCAGCTTTATAAAGGTGGCCTTCAAGTTCTCTTAGCTGGGAGGAGGTAGAAAGGAGGTCCCGGCAGGCCCTCTGTGCTCAAAAGTATCTGTTGTGCTCTCGGCCACCAGAAAGTACCAGAGCCCAGAATGGTAGGATATACCTGTAATCCCACCATTTAGGAGGCTGAGGCAGGAGGATTGTGAGTTTTATGCCAGCAAGACCCTGTCTAAATAAAATAAAACAAAATAACCAAAACCAAGTACAGACCAAAGTGTCAATACTTCTCTAAGCCTTAAACAAATAGAACCATACTGCTTTTAGCAATTATTACCTGTAAATAACAGGAATTTTTGTATAAGATACACACATCATTTACCTTTGTATAAGATAACAATTTGCGCTGTGAGCTATGTTATCATGTATGATCTAGTCAATGTGTTTGGTAATGTCTAGCATGTATGTATGTTTGTGTGCACACAGGTATGTCGTGAACACATGTGTGTATATGTGTACACAGGTGTGCTCTCACATGTTGGCATGCATGTAGATGCCAGAGGTTGGTGTCAGGAGTCTTCCTCAATTGCTTTCTCCCTTGTCTTCTCAGACAATGTCTCTCACTGAGCATATAGCTCACATGCTAGAATGTCTGGTCATTGAGCTCCAGGAACTCACCTGGTGTTGGGCCCTATTTGGCCTTGGTTTGGGCCTTGAGGACAAACTTGAGCCTGGCTCGAGTTTTGTAAACTGTCTCAGTCACTTCCATACTGGAGTGACTCAGCAGGACTTGCTTAAGCCTGCCTTTGCCTAGCTCCTGCTGACTTAGAGTAACTTTGTTGGCTCTTCAGTCACTCCATACCCTTCTTCAACTTTCCCCTCCCTCTATGTCATCTCACCTCAGTAAAATCTCCACCTCCTCTCTCAGCCCTTTATAAAGAAAAGATCAATACAATAAAACGAGTTCCTGCTTTGACAGACTACCGGGGTGGTTATTCTCTGGATGACAGGATATCCAAGCCGACACTCACCATCCCGCTCAGCCCCGTGAGGCTCTGCTGGATCAGGTTCTCTCCAGCCTCTTCCCCCAGTCCTGGGGCTACAGCCACACAAACTACCATGCCTGGTTTTTATGTGGATGCTGGGGGTTTGAACTCAGGTCCTCCTGGTTTTGCAACAAACTCTTTATCCACTGAGCCATCTTCCCAGCCCCACTCTTGCATTAAGTTAAATTTGCTGGGCAGTGGTGGCACACACCTTTAATCCCAGCACTTGGGAGGCAGAGGCAGGTGGATTTCTGAGTTCAAGACCAGCCTGGTCTACAGAGTGAGTTCCAGGACAGCCAAGGCTACACAGAGAAATCCTGTCTTGAAAAACAAAACAAAACAAAACAAAAACGTTAAATTTTATTAGCATAGAAACAAATGGATTTAATTGTGACAGTTCCATACATGCGGGCTATTCTTTGCTCTTATTTGTCCCTCCCCCATGTCCTTCACCACCACCATGACCATTACCACCACTGTTGCTGGTCCCTCTCCTCTAAGTAGCTCTCTTTCTGTTTTCAGGACATATATATTCTATTATATTTTCTTTTCCCTCTGCTCTCTTTCTCTCTCTCCTCTATCTCTCAATCATTTTATCCTTTCTCCAAGTCCCTTTTCTACTCTAATCTCTCTCTCTCTCACACACACACACACATACACATTTATATATACATATGTATATATAAATTCTCTCATTCACATATAAGAGAAAACTTAGCCATGTAAATCAAATATTATATAACACAATATTACCCTGTAAGCACAAAGCTGACCCTGTAAAGTTTCTAATTCAATAGATGGGTATGACATTATCATAAAGGTGGTAAAAAGGCAATAAATAATATATGTCAATTTATACACATAAAGACACATCAACATGTGCATACACATGTATGAACACACACGCACATATACATAGAGTGGGCTCTTCATGCACACACATGTTGAAGGGAGCCAGCCTCTAAAAGCAATTGAACCTGTGACAAAACAGAAAGAGCCCTGGATGCTATCTTGGGGCCACTGGGAGAAGACATCGCAAAACCCAGCACTGGGCTTTTTAACAAATGAGTCAGAGTTGTATAATTTAATTTTTTATAATTGAATAACAATCACATAACAATCACATTTCATCTGAATTGGAGCATCTGAGATACAAGTGAGTTTTGCCAGACATCACAACTGCTGTGTGTCTGTAATAACCGTATGTATACTTTGTTTTTCTTACAACCCATCATATCTGGAACAATTCACTAGCTAGCCTCTCTTAAAGTTATTCAGTCAAAGATAATACACAAGCCTGGGGAGCATGAAAAGTGTTTCTTAACACAAGGGCTTGGATGTGATCCCTAGCTACAGATTTGAGACAACTCCTGCTCTCTCTCGGAGGCCAGGCATGAGTTCAGAGCCAGCTTAGTGACAGTTTAATATATCGGACAACATTTTCACTACCAAGGGAAGGGAAACACATATTTCAAAAGAAACCAGCCATCTCAACCAAGTCAGCAAATGTATAGACTTTGTAGCTTGACCTTCTTAAAATTGTGTTTATCACCAACTTATCTCTAAACTAAGCTTGGATGATTGAAAGAAATCCTTGAGAAGGAACTGGCTGTCATGGTGGTAACAGCTCTGGGTTGGGTAACAGAATCAGATGTGACTGGCAGATCCTCCAAGCAGGAGGACCTCTGTTGCTCTATGACAACAGAGCTACAGCTTCAATCCCTCCCATCAGTTCCCTCAAGATGGCTGCTACTGGGAGCCATCTTAAAAGTTCATTTTTTCATCTGCTTCTTACAGTGAACATTTCTAATGTCATATTTCATACCACTAGCTAATGCTGATAAAGCATTCATACATATGGCTTATACACTTCCGTGCTCTAACATTCCTGTGAGCACATGTCTGTGTGTGAGGATGTCTGTCTGTATATGTGCACATGCAGAGCACATGTCTGTGTGTGAGGATGTCTGTCTGTATATGTGCACATGCAGAGCACATGTCTGTGTGTGAGGATGTCTGTCTGTATATGTGCACACGCAGAGGGAGACTGATGATGAGTATTTCCCTGGTTAGCTAGACCGGCTGATTGGCGAGTCCTAGGGATCCTCCTGTCCCTACCCCCCCATGGTTGAGACCACAGGTACATGCCATTATACTTGGCTTTTTACATGGGTGTTGGGGGATCTGAATTCAGGTCTTCATGCACGTATGGCAAGTACTACCGGCTAGATAATTTCCCTGGCCCACAGTTTATGTACTTTACATGCACATTACAGATTTCTATCATCAAGAGTCACATTTCGCATTTATGATGTCAATTATAAATGGATTCTCAAGTGCATTAAATTTTTATATGACTACTTTATTTATTGTTACTGATTCACATGTGTCTACTACCCACAGGCCACAGTATGCGTGTAGAAGCCAAAGGACAACTTGGGGTTGGGGTTGGTTCTCTCATCCTACTGGGAATGAAACTCAGGGTGACTTTTACCTGCTGAGCCATCTCACTAGCCTGCAAATATGCTTTTATTTTTATGTGTAGAATTCCTCTTTTTTTTTTAAGGTGGGAGGAAAAATATTCAGGAAACTTAATTAACTTAAAAGATTCAGAACTATAGAGCCAAATGGGATGTTACTACCTTGGAAACTTCCTGTGTATTGTCCCTACCCCCAATAATTTTCAGACAAGGTAAAATTGGCCTCTGAATGTTCAAGAAATGGTCTTGAGAACCGTTTAGCAATTTGAGACTAGAGCCCAGGGTTTCTGGATACAAAACCCAAGACTCTTTTTCCTTTATCAAGTGCTTTAGAATAGCCTTGAGTGTCAACTTGGGCAGGCTATTCTACCAAGATATTTAATCAAACAGTAATCCTGGATTGCTAGGGAGGTTATTTGTAAGGAGGGTAAAGTCTACCATCAGTTGGCTTGGAGAAAGACTGCAGTCAATAAAGTAAATGGATAGCATCTGATCAATTATAGGCCTTCAGAGCAATCAGTGAGGTTCTGAAAGAAGAAAACACTCTATGTCCAGGAAGCAGGGGCTAGGTAGTTTTTAGGGGGCAGAACTGCACTGTAGATTTTGACCTTGTTAGTGCCAATGAGTATATGAGTCAAACCTTTAAAACATCTCTACCTCCCTTTATGATACACACACACATACATACACACACACACACACACACACACACACACACACACACAGGGAGAGAGAGAGAGAGAGAGAGAGAGAGAGAGAGAGAGAGAGAGAGAGAGAGAGAGAATATGTGGCCACTCAAGAGAACATGTTGAATACTCTAAGTATTTGTTGGATAAAAGAATGATTGGGGGCTGGCGAGATGGCTTCAGTGGGTAAGAGCACTGACTGCTCTGCCGAAGGTCCTGAGTTCGGATCCCAGCCATCACATGGTGGCTCACAACCATCTATAATGAGATCTGATGCCCTCTTCTGGGTACGTCTGAAGACAGCTACAGTGAATTACACCAGAGCAAGCAGGGCTGGCAGAGGTCCTGAGTTCAATTCCCAGCAGCTCACGGCCATCTGTACAGCTACAGTGTACTCATACACTTAAAATAAATAAAAGAAATCTTTAAAAAAAAAGAATGATTGGGTAGAAAACTTTCTGACTTGAGTCCTATCCAAGTAATGCCAATTTTTACTGTGAAAACCCCATACTTAACTGCGTAGGGATGGCTCTATGTACATATCCCTATAATCCATGAGCATCCAATCAGTGGGTGTGAGTACTACTAAGATGATAGAGAGGAAAGGCCAGAGACTCGCCAATCGTGTGTTCTTGAAAATAAGCCAAGTTCAAAGAAAGCTCCCTTAGTGGGTCATTCAACAGATAACTTTTAAAACTTGCAATAGGGAGTTTGCCTGGGACTTACAAAGGTACATGACAAGCAGGTCTATCCAGACCATGCAGAACGGAAAAACAAAAGGATCTTCTATGATTTGACTTCTGCCACCAAAAGTCATGTTGAAGTTGAGGTATTAAGAGATGGGGTCAGAGACCAGGGAAATAGTTCAATGAGTAAAGTGTTCGCTTCACAAGCATGAGGACTAGAATTTCCATCTGCAGCAGCCACATAAATGTCAGATGGATGTGGTAGCTTATCTGTGATCACAGACACTTGGGAATTAAATACAGGGGGTCACTGGAGCAAGGTGGCTAGTTAGACTAGCTGAATCAGTGGAATGGATTCATGTGAGAAACCCTGTGTCAGCATGTAAGGTAGAGCACATTTGATGAGGATACTGCATGTCACATACTTATAGCCACACATGTTTGAACATACACACACATACACACACACACACACACATACACAACGAAAAGAGAATGAAATGAAACCAGGTAAGGCCTTTGAGAAGTTAATTCATCTGGACTCTGCTATCCATCCATGGATATATCCATGGGTTATTTTCAAACTGAGACAGTTATAAAAACTAATTTGGCATTTGTGTGTATTCTGTTTGCCACACAACAACACCTCAGAACTCCACATGAAGTCCCCGTGAGTGAGCAGGGTATTACCTATGTGTTCCCTTGACCCTAAGCTTTCCAGTCTCTATAACTACAAGAAATAAATGCAGTTTAAAATAAACTACTCAGCCTTAGGTGGTAATTTGTAGCAATTGACTATGGATTAGGGCAGAAAGTCTCTTTAGATTGGAGCACTGGTTATAGCTACTGGGTTGTGAATATTTCAAGAAATCGGACTTTTGATACTAACCAAAACAAGAAGTCGGGGGGGGGGGGCAGGCAAGAGAAATAAGTGTGAAGCTGTGATAAGACTCTGATGTATAATCAAACTCAAGTTCATGGAAAATTCACTGGGTGGGAAGGAGTAAATACTTATGACCCTATAAATGCCTCTTGCCCCACGTGCAGGGATAAGTGCCACCTGACTGCTTCCTGCTTTCCTGTGGCTGTTCTTTGCCTGACTGCTGGCCTAGTGGCAACAACTCACAGGTAAAACCACATTGGTTCTTCAGAGTGAGTGTCCTCGTGCCTAGCATCAATCTAAGAACACAGGGAACGAACAAAAACTTTACAACTTCAAAGTTAGACTTGACACCAATTACTGAAAGCACAAAAGGAATGACATATTGAGAGTTTTGTTTGAAATTATTTGTTTTTGCTGAGTCAAACCACTTTTTCCTTACTGCAGACATCCTTCTGTAGCCACAAGGAACGAATTCAAAGTTGATCCATAGACACCAAAACCCAAAGATGTTCAAGTGCTTTATTTAATGGGCGTGATATGTGCACATAACCTACCCAACCTGCCCATAAAGATGATTTCAGGTCTTATTTGGTTACTTATTACTGAACACAGTGTAGATCTGTGAAAGTCTAGTATGTTGGCACATTCCTGTAGTCTGAGCACTTTGGAAGTTGAGAGAGGAGGATATCAAGTTTGAAGCCAGCCCGGATTACACAGCCAGACTCTGTCTCAAAAAGAAAGAAAAGACAAATTTGGGGAAGAGGAGATAGAAAGGCCAGAGGAGGAGAATACAAAGAAAGGGGAGAAAAAGAAGATGGAAAGAGTAAAATAAACAAAGGAATAGAGAAAAAGAAAGGCAACAGAAAGATAACGGAAATAAAAGGAAAGGAAAACTATATAAATAGTTGCTTTATTTACTCTTTAGGGAACACCAACGAGGACAAGCCTCTTCAGTGCCCGTTCAGGGCAGATGCAAACATCATGGACCTTGGTACACACTGAATGAGCCTTGGTGGGCTGAATAAATAGTTCAGGATTGTGGGTTCTGAATGCTGACTGCCAATACCCCTTAGCTTAACAGAAGCCCTTGACTGACTAGCCTTCAATTTTAGAAACTAGTGTGTATAAGTACAAGATTATATATTTCATACTTCAATTAGATTAGCCAAAAACATCTTATGGACATCAAGTTCTCTTCAAATCGGGGGAGGGGGGGAGGCGAGGAATCCAAAATGTTGAAAGTCCAGAGTAATGAGAGAAAATGGTAAAAGCACTCCTGGCATTGACCCCATGTCCCTCAAATAGCTCAGAGCCTTGCTAATGTGATCAGTATCTTGACCTGCTATTAAAATCATGAGGAAAACATGGCCCCTGTTTCCCTCTGTTTCTGTTGTGTGTATTTCCTAAAATGTTTAAAGTCCTATGCAAGTAGTTGTTCTTTCTGAAACAGTCCTGGGACCATAAAAGCTACTATACTCATACAGAAAAACCAAAGCATAGAGAGTTTAGTTTATATCAGGCAACAAATTGTAATGAAATAGACAAGTTGACTTGAGAGTTGAAAAGCACATTTTCCTCTGGCTGAGTTCACTTGAGAAAGAAATTTTCTTAGTCTTTCATCTTAAGCCTGGTAGAGACGCAGTTTATTCTTCCAGAGAAAAGTTATCTTGACTTTTACCCCTTCTATACAACCTTAAATTATTTCCATGAATTTCTAGAAAAAAGGAATAGATCACAAAGACATTGGTAGTACTGAGCAAAGGCTAAATAGTAAGACTATATAAAAATGAGGAGGTCTGTATCATAAGTCTGTCCCTTGATTTTGGTTTATTGGCTGATTCATCTTTTCATATATTCAAAAATATTGTAAAAGCTCTAGAGAGATGGCACAGCAGTTGAGAACATTAGCTGCTCTTCTAGAGGACCTGAGTTTGATTTCTAGCACCAACATGGCAGCTTACAACTATCTATAACTCCATTTCCTGGAAATCAAATGCTCTGTTCTGGTCTCCGAAAGAAATGTGTATGTATAGTGCACCAGCATGCATGCAAGCAAAAGATTAATATACACACATAAAATAAAATACATTTAAAATATATATTATTAAGGTGCTGGAGTTATGACTCAGAGATAGAATATTTGTCTAGCATGTTCGAGGTATGAGTTTGATCCCCAGAATTGTAAGACTGGGGTTTGCATCCCCAGAACCCATGAAAATGTTAGGTGAACATGATAGCCCACTTATAACACTCACAAAATAGAATCCCACAAAATATGGGACCCACAGAACAAACTGGCTAGCTGGACCAGCCTGTGTGAGTAAGTCTGGATTTGACTAATAGACTTGTCATTGGCTAGCTGGACCAGCCTATGTCGGTGAGTTCTGGGTTTAACTACCAGGTCTCAAGGAATAAGGCACGGAGCCATAGGAAAGATTACTGATATGAAGCTAGGGACTCCAAATGTTCATGCATACATATGCAATGACACATATGAGCACACACATACAAATATATATCCCATGTGCATACATATGGAACATAAGTAAATAATATTATATTCATAAAGATATTCATTGTTTTATGTCAAAACATACCCTCCTTGTAAAGTCTGTTTGTTACTTGCAAATTGTAGTTTGTGGTGGTTGAAATAAGAAGGTCCCCATAGGCTCATATGTTTGAATGTTTGGTCCACAGTTAGTGCATGGCCTTACTGAAGGAGGTGTGTCATTGAGAGCCAGTTTTGAGGTTTCAAAAGTCCTATGTCACTTCCAGTTAGCTCTGTCTCTCCCTTGTGGCTGTGGATCAGAGTTAGCTGTCAACTACTGTTCTAGCATCATTCCTGCCTAATGCCGTGCTCCCCACCAGGGTGATCATGGGCTTGCCCTCAGAAATCGTAAGCAAGCTCCCAGTCAAAGGGAGCTTTCTTTTACATGTTGCCTTGGGCATAGTGCCTCTTCACATTGATGGAGTGTATGACTCTTGATTGGCAGTAGGTTAAAGGAGACCCAGATTCCTACCTTTTTTTTTTTTTGAAGATTTGATGTGTTTCCCTATGAATTCATTCATTTGTGTACTTGTATACCTATAGTGTATGAGCTCATCCTTAGGATCAGAGCCTACCATCTTTGAGTCAGAGTCTCTCATTATACCTGGAGCTCAGCAAAGCCAAAGAGATCCTCCTGTTTCCACCTCCCCAATCCTGGTTTTCTAATTACACAGCCAGACTCAGCACTTTTAAGTGGGTCTTGGGGGTTGAACTCAAGTCCTCATGCTTGAGAGGTGATCATTTTACCAACTGTCCTATATCTTCAGCCCAAGATTTGAAATTTTAAGTTACATGGCCTGATTTTTCCTCCCAGGCAGGCAGCATCTGAGGAGGAATTTCTCCTTACAACAGACAGTGAAATCACACCTGTGGTTTAGGTTCCAACGGAACTGTCATTTTCCATTTAACTAAGCATGGTAGGCACCTATTGGGTTTCCAGAATGAGACTGTCCATGCCTCCTGTCTCAGGCTCAGTGGCTCTCATGGAGGCTTCCCTTCCTCTAACTGCCTCCAATTTCCAACCTCTCACTTCCCCTGGTGCAGAATTACAAAACCAACTGCGTCGAGAGCATATTGGAAAAAGCGTTAAGTCAACGAGTTATATT
Source organism: Hylomyscus alleni (assembly GCA_019843855.1). Lineage (NCBI taxonomy): Eukaryota > Metazoa > Chordata > Mammalia > Rodentia > Muridae > Hylomyscus > Hylomyscus alleni. The sequence goes on from JADRCC010576764.1 coordinate 28,077, forward strand.
TTCTTTGGAAAGGAAGAGCGGCGAGTGGAAAAATGAACAACAGTTCAGATCAGGTTAACAGAGTCCTTAGCTGGAAAACAATCCTCTCCAGTTTCCCATGATGGATACAGCACATTCATTCAGCTACCCCCTGTGGCTCCCAGAGCATAAGATGTGTTCAAGTTTCCAGCATATTCAGCAAGTGTAATGGTGGAACAAAAAGGGTCTCAGCTGAAGCATGACCCCAGGTTCTAGCATGAAGAAAACAGGAATTCCAACTAAATAGATGCAGATATTCTTGAGTGGGGGTCTTATTGATTACAAAGTTCTTTGTAGTTCTTTGGTTAGATGGTCAAGAATATTGCCTATAAAACTTATATTTACTCTGTAAAAGTTGGGGTTAGGGGACCTCAAGGACATGGCTCAGTTGGCAGAGTACTTGCCCAGCATGCATGAATGCCTATGTCCAGTGCTCAGTGCCTCATAAACCTGGTCTGGAAGCACAGAGCTGAGATCTTAGTACCACAGAGGTGCAGAAAGGAGAATCAGGAGTTCAAGGTCATCCTTGGCCAAGTTAGGAGTTCAAGACCAGCATGGGGCTACACAAGACCCTGCCTTTAAAAAAAAAATGAAGAAAGAATACAAACGAGTCACAAAGAGACATTAGATTCTCACTGGATAACTGGAAGTAGGTGCCACTCAAACATGGGGCTACTTCTTCCTCTATACCTCTCTCCCTCTGACATGCCAGTCTTGGCTAGAATGGGCATCATTTTAAACTGAATTGTTAAGCAGTAGTAACCTTGCTTGAAAGCAATGCTTTCAGTTTTTGTTAAATCATACACTTATGTCTTCTTTCCTGGTTTGGAATGTACATTCCCTTCAGCTCTACAGGGTCTGAGAGTTCTGCACATTTGCTGTCCTCTGGAGTCTTCTGTGGAAGATTTCCAAGAGCCAAAGCTGTACAGTGTAAATTTCATGGTTTTATGAGG
>JADRCC010576765.1:0-12252 GCA_019843855.1 Hylomyscus alleni
GTTGGTATGTGGATACGTAAGACAAGAAGGGGACAAAGCAAAACCCATTCTAGTTTTCCATGTGTTGAAGTCATTTGGAAAAGTGTCTTCTCTATGATGGAGATACATCATTTTATTCAAATTACTCTCTCTCTCTCTCTCTCTCTCTCTCTGTGTGTGTGTGTGTGTGTGTATGCATGGTTGTATATATTTTTATTTTAGAGGTGAGGCAGCCATGACTGACTGAAGTGGTGAGATGACTGATTGATAATGAATCTGTCTATGCCAAGATGGCAGAGGGAGCCTCTCATGGAAGGATGCAGGTTTCTAGGCTGCGGACTGCCTGGGCCAGCAGTCCATCACAGCGGTCACCTGGACCAGACTGGGAGGCCAGGGCTCCTCCTTCTGCCCTGGAGGAGGACTGAAGATCTAGCTGTTGGGTAGAAAGCTAAAGAGCAGCAACTTTCCCACATCTAGCAAGCTCTGCCAGTCACTATCAAAGAAGCTTTATGTGCTATGCACCCCTGAGTTCATGAGGTGAGAGAAGAATACAGAGTTTCTGAAACAATTAAGCAAACAAAAAAAATTGGTGTATCTGACACCAATGTCCATCCTATGTATGTCAGCTGATTAATATTCTAAATTTTAAGAAAAAATGCAAAAGTACCATTAAAATACAGGCAGCTAGAAATGACATCCCAAGCCTCTCTACCCCATGTCTCTAATATAGTCACCAGTTCATTCTAGTCATGTTACCTTCGAAATCCAATGTTCTGCTGTGACAGTGGAGGAATTAAAGGAATCCCATTTTCTCCAACAGCCCATGCCACACTGTGGGACACTTTCCCTGATGTCATTAGAGTCAGTTGATTGCTGCCATCAGCTTCAAAGGAGAAGGGCACCCCTAAGGGAATAGCAAGGTCAATGGGGTGGTGTTTAGAAAGGAGAGGACGCAGGCCTGCAAGAGATGGAACCTGGGGTAGGGATGGTGGGATGGAGCACATGCTCCAAGCCCGGCCACTAGATTTTTTTTTTCAGGTAAATCTGCACAGGATCAAGCTCTCTCTGACAGCTCAGAGTAGAGTTTCCATGCTGTACTATCCTTGAGAGCATTGGTGTGCAGTATCCTGGTTCTGCTATTTCACAGCTGAAAACTTGGAAGAATTACCTGCCTTGTCTGAACCCTAGCTCTTTTACATATAAGGGAAAATAACAGCATTCTTCTAACAAGTTTTTCAAAATCAAGTATTTGTCTATTTATTTAACATATTTACATGAGCTTCTATTAAGGCTTAACTTAGCAGTGAAGAAATTAAACAAATTACAAGAAATGAGCTTATGTGACCTTTAAAAAAATCAAGTCCTGTTGTGAGGTTTGTGTTTTAGTGTTTATAACAGAGCTAGTAAATGAGATGGAGGCTTAGTATGCTGGTGAGCATTAATCACTAGGGAAGTTATAGAGAAAATTTATACTGTAGGGGGCAGGGGTATGGATGGTTTCATGTTGTGGCCAAGGCAGCCTGATTAGAAACACTTTCTGGCCAGGCATGCAGAGGCAGGCTGGATCACTGAGTTCTGGGCCAGCCTCATCTACTAGCAAGTTCCAGGTCAGACATAATGGGATCTAGCATTATCTAGGAGATAAGTGACAGAGAGACGGTTACCTAGAGAGAACCTGTGTAAGTAAACAAGCAAACAAACAAACAAACAAAAGTGACACCGTATAATGCCTCTGAGGAAGGAAAGAGCTAATGATGTAGGTAAAAAGGTAGTTAAACCATAAGGTCCATCATACATTTTATTAGAATTGAGAGTGTTAATGAATTGTTGAAGAAATATTTAATCCCAGTCAAGGATTTCTACACAGCCTTTGACCCTTTAGTTTCCAGATAAAAGACACACGCATAGCCTTTATATTTATAATAAGCCTTAAACGGCACATGAGCTCAGCAGATACCTATTTTCTACGTTGTTAGAATTTGTTTTCCCATTGATAACCCTGAGTTATTACTGTGTTTCATCTGGGCTGCTCTTAACTCCAGTTGGCCAGCCCTCAGGACCACCTAACCATGGAGGCTTCTCTCACCTCCATTTACCTTCTTCTTCTCCTCATGGTTCTCCTCTAACCCCAAACCCTGGAAACCTAAGCACCCCACCTACGTCTCTTCTGCCTAGCTGTTGGCTGTTGGCATCTTTATTTACCAATCAGAAAAGAAATAACTTGGGAGCAGTGTCACTTGGAGCCACATGCAGATTCCAGGTCTTGGGGGCCTACACATAGCATTACAAGGGACTGTAAGACCAAACCTCAACAATGAATGATCTCCATCTCTGTATAATGATTAAAATTAGTGTCTTTTAGCCTTATATACTTACATCACTCTGGTATATCTTTTTATGCACAATTCTTCATTTTCATTTCTAATTCTTTCTTTACAAAAGATTATTACAAGTGGTACTAAGGCATCAAATAGCTCTTTAATTCATACTACAAAATACTTTATAGTAGTGTAGTCATACGTGTTTTCATAAAGAAATGACTTGGCAAACATCCATGTATCTTATAAATACATGTTAAGGCTAAAAAGAACTTCTACCAGGTAGGTCCTGGAGATTAGACTCCTTCCCACAGTCTTGGCACAAAGAGAGCCTTTACCTGCTGAGCCATTTTACTGGCCTTCTTTCTCCCTAACCCCCCCACCCCTTGAGACAGGGTGTTATTCTGTACTTCAAACTGTGGTCATCCTCCTGCCTTAGCTTCCCGAGTGCCAGGGTCACAGTATGAGCCACTATCCCTGGCTTCTTTTGAATGTTTGATACCAATTTTATAATTATTTTTGATAATGTTTAATCATCTGGGAAGTGGAAAAAGACAGATTCAGATATGACGATGGTAACCATTAGCTGCTGAAAACAATAAGCTCTGCTTACCACTTCCAACTCCCTCGTGGTCTAATGTCACATGCTGGTTACTGCTGAACTCCACCTCTTCAATGGGGGCCCTTCCCGTGACAAGGGTAGTCTCAGGGATAGGCAGGAAGACCTCGGCTAGCAAGGTGGTACCACTATGACCAATAGTTTCATAGACCTGAAATCCAGAGAAGAGACTCAGTCAGTAGAGGTGGCAATAGAATGTGCTCTCAGGTGTTGGTCTACATTGTTAGTATTTGTGCTGGTCTGCCCCAGAGACCATCTTGTATGTACAGTGCTTGGGACTAGCCTGATTCTCAGTTACTCTATAGGGCATTGTGGTAGTCAATATTATCAACATGATGGGATGGATCGAGGGTTATCTAAGAGACAAGTAACAGCATGTCTGGATCCTAGTAGATGGTCACATTGAACTATTTCTTTAGCAAATCAACTAGGGAACTCTCTGGTCCCAGTAGTTCCCTACCAGCCTTTTTAGACACCTAGAGTGGTAACCTATCTGTTTTCACTGACATTACTAAGAGGCATTTGATAACCAAGAGGCTGACCCATTCCTCTTGAAGCACCCAGTTTGCCCATAGCTGATTTTATAATTTCAGTGACCACAAAATTCCGGGGACAGGGATTATAGTTAACAGATGTACCTGAAGCATTAAGCTCTCTGGCCAGTTGAATATCTGAAGGTTGAAAATCTGTCCAAAGTGAACTCGGAAATCTGCCCCTAGAGGCCGGCTCACAGTCCTCGATACCTCTTTGCTGTTGAAGACCACCTTTAAGTACACAGAGCGTCTCCTGACATCTTCCCTTCTGGAGACCTCGACCCTGCAAAGTGAGACCACCCACAGCTGTAGTCAGTGTTTGATGACTAAGGATCACTGTGCATTTGTTAACTGGATGGACACCAAACATGACAAGGGACACAGTGGCAATGTTATATCTGTCCATTTGACCCAGAGCATGACAGTCTTGAGGAGCTTGCTACAATCAAATATTGTGACATAAAACTAATGAGGAAGCGATTGGCAGGCACTGAAAGGGCATGGGGAGACAGACCAAGAGTCCAATCCCTGTTGGACTGCAGTATCCTCCAGTTTCTTAAGTGAGACCTATGCTTGCATATAAAACAAAATCTTAAGTAAACATATTCCTTGTTAAGTGCAATTAACTCAGGACTGGAGAGACTCGGTGGTAGAAAGAGAGGCAGGGGGAAAGAGAATGATTTCTGTTCTTCTAGGGGATCTGAATTTGGTTGCTAGCACCCAGGTCAGGCAGCTTATGATGCCTTTAATCCAGGTCTAGGGGGTTCATCTGATGACCCCTGCTGACCTCCACAGCACCCACATACATGTGGCATACACCCAGAGACACATAAACAACAACAAAATCTTTTTAAAGAGGAGGTCATTCAAACTACATGGAACAGTAATGACTTGTTAAGTTTAAGCTGATAGATTTTACACAGGAAACACAGTAGCCTGTTTTAGTAGTTAGATCAGGTCCCTTTCTCTAAGCTCTAAGCTTTTCCTTCATGTTTTCATAGAGTAGGTGACTGCTCCATGGATGCACAGGATTAAGAAATATGGCTTACTATTAAAGACCATTCGAATCACAGAAGAGTGTACTCTGGCACACTGAGAGAGCTGAAGCACAGGGAGTTTGAAAACAGATCAGATTCTTCAAGATTAGTGTTTAATCTTATTGTATGTATTTGTAGAAACACTATAAAAATGCTAGTCAATAGCAGTTACAGCCTGTTGACAAAAGTAAAAGTAATATTCAAATAAAAAACAGATACAGGATTTTGAGATGGTAGTACAGCAATTAAATATTATTTTGGCTAAATATGTAAAACATGATATTTATTATTTTAACTTTTTTGACACAGAGTTTATGTAGCTGGCCTCGATCATTTTTCTACTTCCCAAGTGCTGGGATTTTAGGCATGAACCACCATGCCTAACCATTTTAACTATTTTTAAATCTACATTTTAGCACCATTAAATACGCTCATGTGCAATAGTCATTGCTACATACCTACAGAGTGTTTCATTATCCCTAACAGAAGTCCTTCTGCCATTATTAAATGGAGTATCATTTTAATATCTTATATTCCTGCAAGTCAGACATATCCAGCCACTAACCGGCTTAAAGATGAAATCCAAAAGCAAAGAGACATATCAGTGTATCTGCTAGCCTGAGAGGACATGGACACAGGAAGCCACTATGGAGAGTAGGCATTGACTTGTTGGGGTTCTTTTTCCACAGACAGCTCTATAGAGAGTGTTCCTGGGTAGCAAGTGGGGTACAAAGATGGGAGGAACTCTAGGAAATCTCCAAAGTCAGAATACATGGGCAGTTTTACATAGTTCAATCTCATACGTATGTATGGGGCATGGTTCCTCTGTTCATATGACCTAGTGTGATTATATTTAGTTCCCTGTGTGCTCCTGTGTATGTATGGGTACATGTGAGTATGCACCAGTGTCATCAATGGTCAGAACATGTTTACCTTGTACATTCCAATATCATGTATGGTTAGAACACGTGCTTACCTGGGACACTGGTCATTGGGGGTCACATTCCCTGCCAGACTCAACTCTGGAATGAGTGTGGGCTCCCCTGGCCTCCTCCTGCTGTGGGCTACTCTCTCCCGCACCTGCTGCTCTATGACGGCTGGGTCAGTGGGCTCTGGGGGGATGGGCTTCTTGACCTCTTCCTCAGAAAAGGGCTCCTCCACCTCCTCCTCCTTCTCAGGGTGTTCCTCTGCTGTTTGCTTCTTTTTCTTCTTTTTGGCACGCTGTTGGGTAAGACGTGACCCAGTTTCAATCCCTTTTGCCCCACCAGCAACAGGGTAAGAAAGAGACAGAAGAGTTGGTGGGAGACCTCTGTGTGGCCTGCTGGTCTAGCTCCCCTCCTTCTGTTTCAGGGGTTCACCCTCTGAGGCCCACCCTAGGCAGCCCTACTCCAGGCTGAGTGATGCTTTGCAAACCTGGGCTTTCCTCCAGGCCTTCCACTGCTGATGAGCAGTTCTGTACTCTTCCATCTTTGTTGCGTATTCTTCCATGTGCTCCTCCAGCAGTTCACGGACCTCAGCTTGAATCTCTGCTTCATATGCGTCCTCATCTAGTTTCTGGTCAACTTTTTCCCTTTAAATGAATATGCAGATCTTGGTTATTTCTTGGAATGAAGTAAGATGGTAATCATGCAGCAGAGACAATGCCGAGCTTGCCCTGTGCCAGGGTCTTGTCTCAAACTGTTGCTTGTGTTAAGCTGTGAGCTCCATGCTGTCATCAACACTGAAGAGACATTAACACACACAGTTAAGAAACTAGCCTGTGAGTACACAGGTGGAAGAACTGTGGACCACTCAGTAATAGGGCCATTCTGGTTAAATGTCCCCATGGGTTGCCAAGGCAGAGTAAATTCTCACTCCAAAGTGCCTGAGGATTCATTTTAATAGTTTTAGTATGTCTTTGTTACTGAGTCCCTTAAGCCACTTCCTGAACTTGAGTTGATGACTTCAGGTTGTTTTCTTATGATTTTGTTGAATAGCCATTAGTTCATCCCAAGAGTATATGCACTGTGTTCTGTAGATGTCTATAGAAGTGAGATGTTCCCCGCCCCCCCCCCGCCCCTTACAACTATGCCACATCATCTCAGGACTTGTGATGCTTTCAATAGGCATGGCCCATCATGTATATGAATGCTTGGCCCATGGCAGTGGCACTATTAGAGGGTGTGGCTCATTGGTGTGGGCGTGGTCTTGTTGGAGAAAGTGTGTCACTGTAGGCAAGTAAGATCTTCCAGGTCTCATATTTGTTCAAGCTGTGCCCAGTGTCACACACAGTTTCTTTCTACTGCCTGTGGATAAAGATGTAAAACTCTCCGCTCCTCAAGCGCCACGTCTACCTGCACGATGCCCTGCTTCCCACCATGATGATAACGGACTGAACCTCTGAAACTGTAAACCAGCCCCAATTAAATAAGTGTTCATAAGTGTTGCCTTGGTCATGGTGTCCCTTCACAGCAATGAAATCCTAACTAAGACAGTACTGGATTAAATACACATGAAGGTTCCCTGCTTGTCTACAAGGAGCTTTCTCTTCATTCCTGCCTGGGGAGACTCCAGAAGGGGACACAGTACACAAGCCACACCCATGGCAGCCTGGCACTCTGGAGCTGGTGCTGCGTCTGGACTGCAGATTCATTTTTACCTGGTGTGCTCTGCCTTCCTGGCTTCATGCTCCATGATTTTCTCCATTGCCTAAAACTATGAGGGTTAGCCCAAAATTTGGGTGCAGAAACAAATTGTGAGAAAAACTCGTGGGGATTTGGGGTGACTATTTATTTATTTAGGGTGAGGACTGAAGCTAGTGTCTTGACTAAATCTAGGCAAGGGCTTTACTACTGAGCTATATCTCTAGCTTGAAATTTTTTGACTCAGTATTTGAATAGATACTAAGTGGGAGGTGCCCTGTTAGTTCCATGTACCCAATGTGGCAAGGCTCCTGCCTCAAAGAACAATTACACTTGTATTTGCCCTGAACATGTTATAAATGGTTTCAGTTTTGGACAATTACAGCTTCTCCATCAAAATTTATAATTATTTTTAATTGCAAAGTATCTGTTGTTAAGCAAAATGTTAGATGATTGCTTTAGCTTGTCCCTCTTCTCACATATGTATGGGTACACCATGTGCCCCAAAGACACCCAGAAAGGGACCAGAAAGAGTCTGCTGCAGAGAGAGTCTTCATGGAAACCGGCAGCATAGCGGAGCATTAAAGCACACTCATACTGATGTATGGAGTTCTCACGAACCAGGAATCACACATGTCAGCAGAGCATACCTTCCCTATACTACAAACAAGGAACCATTGAAACTGGCTTGAAAATGACATGGAAACAGAACTAGAAAGATTACAGGAGATGGTGAAGTAGTTATCTGTATGAAACAGGAGATAGAAAGTACCAGACAATAAATAGTAGCATACTCTATTGTTTTAAAACTAAAATTTTCTCATTAGAGGAAAAAGGGAAGGGGGCAGGGTAGCAGAAATGAATGGAGGGAACAGGGTGGGAAGGGAGAAGGAGGAGGATCTCCTGAGAACAGAGAGGCCCTGGGTACCTGAAACACATTTCATGAGCAAGTTCAGGTCCCAGATATCTTCAGAACTCATGCAAATTACAGACAGGTAAAGGAGACATAATAAATGCAGCCTTATGGGAAGTCAGGAAAATAGAAATACCAGCAGATGTTTGACCCCAACCAGGTGACAGGGACACTAGTGAAGGCATTAAAGGACATCACCCCTCTGGAGTGCATTTGGAGCCAGCATGTCAAGTGAGAGAAAACAATTTCACTTCCAGGGACATGCATCTAGGAAAATGAGGTCCATGCACACTAAAAGGCAAGTCTGAAATTCTATGTAGTGAAGTTTGTGGAGTGTGTGTGTGTGTGTGTGTGTGTGTGTGTGTGTGTGTGTATGGGTACACATGTGGAAGCTAGAGACAGATGTTGAGTGTCTTCTACTATTGTTCTCAGCCTTATCTTTTGAGGCAGCCTCTCTTCTTTTTTTTTTTTTTTTTTTTTTAGGAGAAAAGGGGTTTATTTTATTTTATACTTTTTTTTCTTTTTAATGAACAAAAACAACAAGAACAAACTCCTGTTGCCTTCCCCCTCCCCATGCCTGCCACCCCACCTTCTCCCACTTATCTGCCCTGTCATTCCTCTACACTGGGGCACAGAACCTTCAGAGTGCCAAGGGCCTCTCCTCCCATTGATGACCGACTTTGCAATCCTCTACTATACACATGCTGCTAGAACAATCAGTCCCACCATGTGTACTCCTTAGTTGGTGGTTGAATCCCTGGGAGCTCTGAGGGCATTGGTCAGTCCATATTGTTGTTCGTTTCAAGAGCAGCCTCTCTTCTTGAACTTGGTTCTCATCAGTTGGCTAGACTGGCTGGCCAGGGACCTCTGGGATCCATCTGTCCCCTCACCCTAACTTCCAAGCACTAGAATTCCAAACTTGTGCATGCATACTTGGCTTTTCTCAGGGATGCTAGGGATCTGAACTCATTTCTTTGTGCTTCTGCTGCAAGCATTCCCTTGACTGAGCCAACTTCTCGGCTCCTACAGGAGGGTTTTATAAAACAAAACCATAGCTACATGCTGTCAATCATGGGAATATGCATAGCACAAAGAAGTAATTGTGTATTTACACACTGAGTCTATAAAAGTGGAAAACAAGCAGGATTACATTGTGTATTCTCAGGGCTGGAGAGATAGATGGCTTAGCAGTTAAGATGGCTCTTCCAGAGGTCCTGAGTTCAATTCCCAGCAACCACATGGTGGCTCACAACCATCTGTAATGGGATCCAATGCCCTCTTCTGGTGTGTGTCAAGACAGAGACAGTGTACTCATAAACTTAACATAAATAAATATTTTTTAAAAATTGTGTATTCTCAGGGGTTATATATAAAGGCAGGAAAATGATGGTCATAGAAGCAGACACCTGTTACTGTAGCTGGAGAGAGGCATGGGAGCTGTCAGGTACCTTAGATGTTCCAGTTCTCAGCCTGGGAAGCAGCTACAAGGCTGTGGCTGTTTGCTCACAGTTTTTAAATTGTATCTATGCACTCCACATCTCTCTTGATGTATGGCAGAGCCCGATAAATCAATATCTGAGAAGTCTTACTTTCTCAAGACGAGCTTCAACGGTGTGTTCGTAAATCTCTGGAATTCCCGTAGTGACTTCATCTCTTTCCAGACCTTTATGATGGTCTTAAGCAGCGTTCGATCTTTCTCTTGTTCAGCATCTCGAAGTTTTCGAGTCTGCCTACAAGATGCAATAATTGATGAGTTTGTGTCAGCTGTGTTCATTTATAAAATGTTAATAATGCTTCATTATTGCATACTGAAGTAGACAACCCTCCCTTGTACATGTGGCTGCAAAACTGTAGCCCAGCTCCCAATGCTACATCAGCTTTCTCTCTTTTTCCACAGCTCTGCCACAGTTTCTAAGTGAATTTGGGATTTTTCGCATCTCCTATTCACTCATACGGCAATTTTCTCTAAGAGTTTTCAGTATTTCTGAGGAACTGTTTTGTTAGCATCTGTGAAAGGAAGTAGAAAAAGAGGAGGTAATAGGATAGGGTCTGTATCTTGGACTTTTTAATTTATTCTCTTTTAGCTGAATCACTCAATTTAATAGAGTAAATTATCTTTTAAAATTCATTTTCAAACTATTGTCCCTCCTACTGACAGCTGCCTTTGTAGTTAGGACAGGAAGAGACTAGCAGGAGTGGTTGTCTCAGATGAAGAACGCTGACACCCCAATTGTCAGACAGCTCTCGTGTTGACACAAATCGTGAGTTCTGCACAGAGAGGATGCAATGCTGTTGCCTGCTGTGAAGAATTATAGTGCTAAAGAGGTGACAAGTGGTTCTGGTTGCAACTGTAGAGGTGGCATTTGAAAGTGCTTTTTTTTTCTCCTTCTTTATTTTGGTTACTTAACCTGTTTTGGGATCATCTGATATATAAACCTTCTTCATAAATGGTACCCAAATCCAGACTCCAAATTCACTCTGGTACACCATAAATTAGCTAGTGGATTAATTTTAAACAGGTGCCATGTATGGTCCAGGGTGTACAGACATGCCTACAAAAGACACAGTGTCTCTGTGCTCAAGTAGTTTGCAGTATAGCCCAGAGATGGACACACACATAATTGATGGCAGCGTATGATACAGGTGGACCTATGACTACATCCTGAGAACGCTGAGGGGTGGGACACTGCAGAAATTAGCATCCCCTGGCTGTGGGAAGGCCCAAGAATGGTGGTTCTACCTGGACTGACTTGGGTTGTAGAAACAGCACAGAGAAGGAAGGGTGTCTGGCTGCTTAGTGGCTCAACAGGTGGCTATGGAATAAGGAGTGGCAAAACATGACAGTTACTGTTGGGAACCCAGGACTTGGAAATCTCTGGTGTCCTCAGGAAGCAAGAGAGTGATAGCCTTGTGTGAATTCTGGCTTTGGCACCTACTAGGTGGCCTTGGACAAGCTAAGTCACTTCTCCATGCTCATTCATCAGCACAGTTGTAGGGAAAACTGTGACTGTTTCTCTTTGCTCTGTCTCTTTCCCCTCTCCACCTCTGTGTGTCTCTGTCTCCTTCCCTCTCTTTCTTTCTTCTCCCTCTTATTCCTCTCTCTGTGTCTTTCTCTCTCAAGCCCATAACTATTTTCATACTCATTCTAGGCTAAAACTAAAACTGTCCTCATAGAGAGGCTATGTTTTCAAGATAAGAAATAATTTTAGAACCGTATATGCCTGTACCTCTAGGATTTGAGAGGCTGAGGCAGCAGGACTGCCAGAAATGTGAGGCCAGGCTTGTCTACATAATGACAAAGCCCTTGCCAAACATCCAACATAACTGTAATAAGAATAATACTTTACATTTTAAGCATACTTTTAATTCTTTTTCCAGTATACAAACTGCACTAATTCTCACTTTGCGAGAAGAATTTCCAATTCATGCCTAGATTGGAGAAAGAAAAACGTACATTGAAACTCCAAGATTATTATTTTCTTCTCTAAGAATTTGTTCTGTAAAAATACCCACACACTAACACATGGGGATTTTAATTATTGCACAATTTAAAAATTATTTGAGCAATGCCTGTCACTTAAGCACTTCACATTCTATAGTAAATCTATATAATAAATGGTGGCCTTTGAATGATAGATACTTAAATGTGTAGTAAGAATAAAAGAGCTAAGACGTGGGCAAATAAAAAAGCAGGTGACAGAAGGGAATACGCAAGTATTCCTCAAAACAATAAAACATGTGCACACAGACCCCCATTTGTATTTTATACTTTCTTATTTAGGAGCAATGATTAGGGCTTTACATTTTAAATTTAAAATTATGAATAACTCAAGGAAATGGGAAAGAACAGATAACTGAACATCGTCTCTTAATTATTCTGGATTATTTTCAACGATATTACAACTGAAGGCTACCCTTCCCATGCCAAACTCAAACCCCTTTTCTCCCTCCCAGGAGAAAAAAATCAGATGGGTCCCTTTTCTGTCCATAGCACAGATGTGTTACCCGAAACAAACGAATGCTCTGAGCGGGCCACACCATATAGCAAAGAGCCTATGGTGGATGGGTTTATCATTCAACACTGCTTTCCAGATTCCCCCACGTGGGACCGTGCTCTCAGGCATATCCATCTTAAACTGTAGAATAGACATCTCTGTCTGCACAAATGTGGTCCTGGTAGCACTGGGTTATTTCTAAATCTCACTTTTGTGGATGATGCTACACATCACTGC
>JADRCC010576766.1:0-15266 GCA_019843855.1 Hylomyscus alleni
ACCACAGTCTACACACCAACTGCCAGTAACAAGCCTGGCGCCATCTTTCCCTCTCTGAATATTCAGAGCCCTACTTGGCATGTATATATTTATATCTATGTTATTTAATATTAGCTCTGTAAATTTTCTAAATTTTCATGACTAAAGCATGACATGTTGGTAGTGTGTATATCACATAGGGGAGTAGCTGAGTGGATATCACTGCCACTCACATGACCAGCAGAGTTACCTGTAACAGGTTATTATTACCCCTGCCCTCCCCAGGAGGCTCCAGCCCCAGCCACACTGGGGAAGCCTGTTCTGTTTCATATGGTACATGACTCAGTCACTGTCACTGTTCTATTGCTGTGAAGAGATACCATGACCAAGGCAACTCTTATGAAAGAAAGCATTTAGTTGGACCTTGCTTACAATTTTGTTACAATAGGTTTAGTCTACTATCATTATGGTGGCATGTATGCAGGCTCAGGAACAGTAGCTGAGAGCTACATCCAGAAGGAAGAGAGAGAACTTGGCCTGGCATGTTCTTTTGAAACCTCAAAGCCCAGCCCAAGTGACACACTCCCTCCAACATGGTCACACCTCTTAATCCTTTTCAGTCTTTCAGATAGTGCCATCCTGCTGGCTAAGTAGTCAAGTATCTGAGCCTCTGGGCGCCATTCTTCTTCAAACCCCACACTATCCCTCACATCAGTGCACGTGGGCACCAGTGCTGAACCTCCTGCTTAGTTAGCATTATTGCTGCTCTGCAGAACTGGGCTTTGTAGCTTTCAGGCTGATTAAGAATAGGCCAGGCAGTGACTGGTTATGAGGAACGTCTGGTAAGAGTCGACTCTGGCCTGACTCACCTGCCAGGGTTGACCAGGTGCATCTGGGCTGCCAGGACAAGTCCGTTCTGGCTGTGGATTTGATTGGGACTTTGCATTGAGTTCCTGCTGTGTGCCCACCTGCTGTGTGGCCCACTAATGCCTTACATAGCCTAGTCTTCTCATTGTCTGGTGGACACAAAAGGCCTACTTTTGGTAAGGTAAATGTAAAGGCTAATTAAATAGAGTGATAGGCAGAACAGGGTCTAGCAAAGGCAGTGTGGTAGCTTTGTTTTAAATTTTGTTGTTTTGCCACAGATGGCCACCAGAGGGTGGTGTTAGCACACATATCTGGGAAAAGTTATCTCCCTGGAATGGTGGTTCACTGTTTCCTAGTTTTGAGCCTGTCCTTAAGCGATGTGGTGGGTGAGATTAGTACATAGATATGGTTAGGGTGTGTTCTCATCAAGTTATTTCCTGCTAGCAAGTCATAATACACAAGGACACAGTTTCTGTTCTAATCTACTGCGTCTTCTAAATTCTAATTTTTCCTTTGATGATAATGCTGCTTAGGTTGGGTACAGCAAGACTCATATTCCTCTCAGTAGCCACTGTGAGTATTCCATCAAACAACACGCTGACACCACAGGTCTGCTGATGTGGCAGGCAACTTGGAAGGCCTTGTTGAAGCTCTGGTGTTGTTATTATTTATTTGGATGGGAGATCCTTGTCAGCTGGTTAACATCTCTCAGCCCCAAGCTTCTCTTCTGTAAGTGGGGATGGCGATGATGGTGGTGGTGATTATGGTGATAGTGGTGATGATGGTGATATTGCTGCTGCTGCAGCTGCTGCTGTGTGGACGTGAAGGTGACAGTGATGATGATGATGGTGGTGGTGGTGATTATGGTGATAGTGGTGACGATGGTGATATTGCTGCTGCTGCGGCTGCTGTCGTGTGGACATGAGGGTGATAGTGATGATGATGATGGTGGTGGTGGTGGGGACAGCACCACCAACTTGGCTGCTTCCCAGGACAGCAGTGATGATGAGCTTAGTTACAGATGTGAAGACGTATGTGGACATTATTCACTGCTGGAGGTAGCATAGATCTTATTCTGCAGCCGGGCTGGTAGCGAAGGTTGGGATGGCACTCTGGCTGTGGAATCTGGATGCATTTTTCCTGTGGAAGGCATGTGTCATTTGTAAAACTCTGAACTCTGGGTAGGTCTTCTACCTACCCAAGTCCTTTACTTCCCCAAGTCTTCTAGTCACCTGGCCATCTATTCACCCAGGTCTCTGCTCACTTTGGTCTCCACTGACCTGGACCCTCTCCTCATTTGGTTCTCCATTTACCTGGCCTACACATTGCAGCACTGGAATCTGCCACTTGGAGACTAAGCAGTCTACACTTTCCATGCCCACTTGGAGACTAAGCAGTCTACACTTTGCATGCCCACTACAAAGTATGTGTATTACAAGTAGACTGCTTAGTATGTGTCTACTTGTAATACACATACTTTGTGTGTCTGATGTATATTTTCTCATTTAATCCAGATCTGAGTTGACTTTGCAACCATTAAATCAGTTTCTTCCTTCTTTCATTTGGGTCTTCTTATCAGTTCAGCCTGTTCCCGTGAGAGGAAGACAGGGAAAGACCCTTACGTGTCTCCACCTAGCTCACTTCCACCAGGGCAGCATTTATGTCCTCTGATTTGTCACTGTGTTCAAAACTGGCCTTGGTCTCAGTGTCTTCCTCAGTCTGGTGCCCAGCACTAGATGCCTTCTACAAATGCAAAACTGTTGGGGATTGTTGACGCCCGCCCCCAGGAAGCACACTCTATTGTTCTGTTTCACTTTCCATTTCCTTCTGATACCAACTCAAGTCCTGTATGTATGTGTTTCTGTATGTGTACATGTATGTGTATATGTGTGTATATGTGTGTTTGTGTCTTTCTTTGTATGGATATATATTTCTATATGTGTGCTTGCATGTATATTTGTGTATGTGCATATATCTGTATGTATGAATGTATGTTTGTCTATATGCGTATATGTGTGGTGTGTATGTATGTGCACATGTGTGTCTGTATGTGCCTGTATATATGTACATGTGTATGTGTATCTGTGTTCACATATGTTTTGTTTCTGCACTTGTCCGTTGCCATCTGTCTGCAGAACTTCTTGATTGCTTCTCTACCTAGGGTCTCTTACTGAATTTGGAGCTTGTCATTTTTGGTAAACTGGCTGACTTGAACTTCAGATGTACAACTGTCTCTGTCCCCCAGGTGACAGATTTGCCATACCTGGCCGTTTATATGGGTACAGGATATCTAACTCAGCCCATGCTTATGTAACACTGAGATGTCTCTACAGCGCTCAAGTGATTTTTTTTTTTTTTTAGTTTAATTTTTTTTTTTTGAACCATGAAACCTCAAGTAAGACTCTAATGTAGAAAATACCTCATTCATCCCCTGCCTTTCTAGGACCTGTCCCTAGAACTGGTTGTTGTGTGCCACGTGACTGGACAGAGTCTGAATTTCTACTTTTTTCTCTCACTCTCACAGCGAGCTCCATTTCTGCTCCTGTTTCCTCATGCCACTCACTCTGGCTGTCTCCTGTAAGGTAGCAGCTCTCTCCCAGCTGTCTCCGAGGCATGGAAGCTTTTATGAAAAGCTACTGATGAGCAGCCCTGGGACTGTGTTGTCTTCTGTGGTCTGCCAAACGTATTAGGAGCTTTCTGGGAGATTCCTAACCCAGATCCTGCTGCCTACACACAGGATGCAGAGAATGGCAGGTTTCCTGTACTTGCCTGCTAACTCCAGGCCTCCTGGACAGCCCTATTCCTAGCCCTTCCTGGCTGATTATGGTAGCCTATGAGGAACTGGTCACCTGTGGAGGTACCTGCTCTACTCAGGGACTCAGGGTCTCAGTTCTGTCTCTTGCCTGCTACTCCCCTCCAATATCCTCCAGTATGTGTTTGTGTCTTCTGGGCCCTGTAGGCCCCATCCCCCTGACAGACCAGTTCCTTATCCGTGGGAGCTCACACTTTCTCCAGACACAGTTGCTGCATCTATGTAGATGATAGTATGGACATACCCATTTTCTACATCCTGATATTTAAATTTATCTTTAGGCTGAGCACATCACCTCAGAACTCCACAGGGCATCCTCCTAGGCTAGTTGCATTTGCACACCTGTAACACAGGATTATGTCTCCGTGTATGGCTTAGTTGCCCTGCTCCTCTGTGTAGGTAGACAGATTGTACATGGTGTGATGGTGTCATGGTTAAGGAAAATACCTCATTTCACATAATAGATTCATTTCATTTTGTACCATGGAAGTCTTACTCATGGTAGATATGTGACCTGTTAAAATAATCTCCATGCACTGTGATTTTTCTGATGGGGTACTAAGATCTTAAGGAAACTTAGAGATACCCTTTATGTTGGCAGCATCATGGCCAGTTGTGACAGAAGTCTGATAATACCTGCTACTGTTTTACTCACATGTCTCGATTCTTATCCTCAAAGAGTAGCTTGCAGCCAGTGTGTGGGTGCAGACTGGGAAGTGATGTTCTATGAGGGGAAGAAGGAGCAGGAGTCAGCTTTCCCTGAGTTCATAGCCAGCCTGCCTAGTACTTAGTGTGTTCCAGACCTGCGTAGCCTCCATTGCATTATTGAAAACTTTACTAAAGACCATTGATTGAAGCAGGTCTGGCACCAAGAAGCCTCTCAATTGGTGTGACCTGAAGCTTGCGTATATTAGTCTACTCACCTGTGTTTTTGTCTTTTAGTGACATGTAAATTGTTAGTACTTCTTAGAATGGATGTTGTCCTCCAATGGAGAAATATAGAGGCTTAATTGGGATTTTAAGTATACTTAATGTGAGCCTGCATGGTACTGGTTGAGGGTGAGAGCTTGATGACTTTAAGCATCCTCTTTGCCTGCTTCATCCTTTAAAAATTTTAATTCCAGCAGGCTTTAATAAGTGATGGTGATGATGGTGGTGATGATAGTGGTGATGGTGGTGGTAATGAAAGTGGTGAAGGTAACAGCAGAGGTGACACTAGTCACCATGGTGATGATGGTGATGATGGCAATGGTAGTTATGATGACGATAGTGGTTATGGTGATGGTGATGATGTTTGTGATGATAGTGACATTAGTGATAACAACGATGATGATAATGATGATGATGATGATGGTGGTGGTGGTGGTAGTGGTGGTGATGGTGCTAATGATGGTGATGATGATGGTGATGGTGGTGATGATGACGATGATGGTGATGATGATAGCATGGAATATATACACAGGTAGTTAAAGGTTCTTCAGAGTAAATGGAATGAAGGAAAACATCCTAACCTGATTTTCTTCCCTTAAAGATAAAGGAAGGGTGGGGACTGGAGAGACAGCTCAGAGGTTTAGAGAACTTGCTGTTCTTTCAGAGAAATTGTGTTCAACTCACATGCTGCCTCAAAAACATCTGTAACTCCATTTCTGGGGGATCTGATGCCATTTTCTGACCTTCACGAGCACTATATGCAGGTACTGTGTGTATATATGTTCATATTCATATAGACAAATCACTCATACACATAAAAGAAAACAAAAGAAGAAAGGATCTTATGGGACCTGCTGCATCAGGATAGCAGGTGAAAGGGGTGTCATATTGCACAAAGCTGCATAATATGTAAGACTTTAGTCATTATGTTGGATGTGACAACAATCTGGCTTCATGTTGTTAAAATATTTCCACTCCTAATTTAGAAGCTGCCAGTGTCTATGAGTTTAATAACTTAAGGTCAAGTGAAAAGCAGAAAAACAAAAATATAAGGATGTTCTTGCCATATCTTCTCATAAGACAGACAGTTCAATAGGGACTTGGCTTTGGCTGTTGAACTCTTGCAGTTAATACATCCAAATAAAAGACAGTTGGAGAGCAGAGATGGCGATTTATGCTAATCAAGGTACGGAAGTAAGATATTTTTAAAAGTACAGTCTTTATATGGAGTAATTTAATAATGTAGCAAGGTGGCATTTTGTCTTCTTGTGGTTACTGATAAATGCTTATGCATTTTTGCAGTCATTAATTCATCTAACTGATTTAGATTCTTCATGGATCTCCATAAGGCATTACTACTAAGAGGAAGGTGCTGGGCCAGTGAGACAATCAATGGCTCATGCGTGGAGGCAACATGAAATGTATGGGAGGTGTGGGCTATGCAGTTAGGACTGGAGGACCTCACCTGAGCATCTGCCCCAACTCACACATTGGACTGCATCCTGGCTGTGCCTTTGTGAGCTGTGCTTCCCACCTCGCGCCAAGTCTCAGGTTCCAGCAGGGCTTGAAATTTGATGAATTGTGGTGCTTTGCTTCCTTCTGGCCTCCATTGTCTGGGGAGAAATCTGCTGTCTCCTGGATAATTCTTGAGATAGGAAATTGTTTTCTTTTTTCCCTTGCTATTCTCATATATTTCTCTGTTTTTATTTCTCAAAAGTTTGATTATATTTCTTGGAATAGGTTTATTTGATTATCTTGTTTGGGTTTTGCTCAGCTTCTTAAATCCATTGGTTTATTTATTTTTTTAAAATTTACAAGTTTTCAGTTGTCATTTCTTACCAAGTTTCCACATCTTTTACTCATCCCTGGGTTCTGATGACACAGTTTTAGCCCCTTTGCTGCGACTCCTGGGTCCCTGCACTTTCTTCATTACCCTCTCGGGGCCATGGGTGTGTCTGTTGTTCTGTGGTCAGCATCACCGTCTCCCATGCTCCTGTCATGTGGGTTTGAATCCAGCATTGGAGGCTTTTGTCTGGTACTGTTTGGTGGTAGTGGCTTTAATTCTCTGTTCTAAAACTTTCCAGTACGTACTCCAGTTCCCACCTTGTGTGTTGCTTAGATTTGCTTTTGAAGACATTTTTGAGGTGGTTGCTTTAGTCCCTGACAGATCATCAATGTTTAGAGCACTTGCTGCTCTAAAAGAGGGCCATGTTCTGTTCCTAGGACCCACATGGTGGCTCAACAACATCTGTAACATCCTCCTGTTTGTGTCATCTTGTTGGTGTCTGTTAATGGCCTTCTATCCTTCCATATGCTTTTCTTCTGTTTTTTGAAGAGTCACAGGGAATGACTGATCATGAGTAATGGCTGTTTGGGCTGTGAAATCTTAGATCTTAGCTCTTCTGAGTAGGCTGGCTCTCTTGCTTCTGTTGTGGTAGAGGGTCAGTAAGCCTGCATTCATCTGCCCTGCTGCTATACTTTTTTTGACACTGAGCTGAATGGAATCCAGGCTTTCACAAGTCCAGGCTCCAGTGGCTGAACAGTGGAGCCCAGGGTTCTAGTGGGCTGAGTGATGGAGTCCAGGCTCTCAACGGGCTGGGTAGTGGAGGCCAGACTCCCAACGGGTAGGGTGGTAGAGGCCAGATTCCCACTGGGCTAGGTGATGGACTCCTGGCTTAACACTACCTGTATTGATTCTGGGGTAAATAGGTGAAATCTAGGCCCATACTGACTCTGCCAACATTGGGTTGGACAGTGAGGTCTAGTACCTTTGTTGCTGTATTAAGACTGCCCAGAGCCAGGAGAGTCGATGAGTCTCAGTGCTTCTCCCTTGTGGTCTTCTGTAGCACTTTAGTGGAGAGCTGGCATGAGCATTATGGTGGGATACTTGTGAGAGTCCTGGTTCCCTCTTAACTTTTGAATGTGGGATGGGGCCTGGGCCATTGTTTACTGAGGTGTTTGGTTGTGGTGGAGTGTAGAGTGCTTCTTTTGCTTGTTAGTTCTCACTTGTCTTTTGGGTGGAGAACAGCTTTTGCTGGAGTTTCCAGATCTATAGCTTCTTGGGTTTCAGACTTCTGCAGGAGGCAGGATGAAACCCACAGCACGCCACTGCTGTGCATGTCTCATGGTTGTAAGCTGGACGTCTCAAGGTTGAGTTTCCCTGTTTGCCTTATCTGCAGAGCTCAGAGCTTTTAGCTGGTGTTAATGAGAAGAATGGATTCATATACTCCATCTTTCTGGGACCTTTTACCACAGTGCTTGGAATGGCAGCTGTGTATTGGGCTGCCTTTGGCTGAGGGTGTATGTCTGTGCAGGATGCCTTGGCCTGGCCACTCTCCATATTCTGACACCAGCCTCTGCATCTCCTCAGTGGGCCTTGGGCCACTCACCTGCCATGTCTTGTCTTGCCTCCAGCTAGCCTTAAGTTTTGTTCATTTCAGTCAATTTTGTGTGGATGAGATCAATTTCAGGAGAGTTCTCAAAGTGTTGAGAAGGTGCCAGCAGTAGTCTCCCTCTTGCCCTGGTCTGCGTTCTAAAAGTCTGGCCTCATTAGGCTGCTAGGCTCTAGATGATGGACATGTCAGCCTTGCACTGCCCTCAGGAGAGGGTAAGATGTAGAGATTGGCCGTGTGCAGTGTACTGCCCCAGGCACTTATGTATGTATGCCTCTTTCCTGAGAGTCCTGACTCTTGGTCTGTTCAGGTTTCACACTTCGCTAGATGAAACAGAACACAGAGGTATTCTGGGCTATCTGCCTTCAGCCTTTTATGTGTTGAGTTAGAAAGTGCTGCCCATAGATGCACAGGCAGTCAGAGGGAATCCTGGAATCCTGACAGCCAGTCCTGAGAAGCTTCACAAGTTAGTGTAGACAAGCACATGTCACTAAGGATATTCCTGTGAGAAAGAGTATTATAAGATTTCACTCAGGGCTCCTGACCACACCACCCATGACGTGACACCCCATGTCTCTTCAACTCTTCCCCATGCTGTGTCTAGAATTAGAGAGAGCATGGGAGCCCCTGAAAGGATGGAAAAGGCTCTTAATGACATGAGAAGGATCCTCCCTGCTTCTCTGTCTTCCTCTGACTCGGATGCACTGCAGGTCTGAAGATGTGCTGAGCAGTCAGAGATTCTAGTGCTTCTAATTCTGTTTGTCACTGTTTCATGATGAGCATGAACTCACTGTTACTTCTGTAGTAAATGGCCTCTTCAAGCTAGGCACTGGCATAGGGGCTGAGACCACAGAGGCCAGAGCCCTGTTTTAATCTAGTTATGCCAGATGGACTTACCAAGCACAGCAGCATAGGGTGTTAGTGGGTCCGATGCCAGAATATTCTTCATAGTGACGAAAATCTGTGGCTTCAGACCATAGCTCCACCAACACTCAGTTATTCTTTGGAACCCCAGACTCACAGTCCAGTTCATGGTCACCTTCTGGGAGGGCTGGAGCAGAGCCCTTGTTCATCTTAGGGTCCCTAGGTTCAGTTTAGGCCAGAGGTCCACAGTGGACCTGGCTGCTCCTTAGTTTAGAATGTATAATGAGGACGCGTGTATGCCAGTATCTGAAGGGTTTCCTCTGGCACAGTGCAGAAATAATTCACGGGAATTGCATGCTCATGCTCAGACTGCTATGGGGCTCCTTGTGCTGAGCATGTCATTTTTTCCTCTGAGTTCTTTTGTTAAGGAGGAGAGCATAGTAATTGGACCCCAAAATGCATCCAAATTATCACGTCTTCATCAGAGCTAGCTGACAACATAATTAGGACTATATTTCAGGGTATAAGATACACTTTTCATATCTGGCGACGGTAGAAATAAAAGTGGTCCTTCTGTTGTTACTTTGGTGTATTAGTGATCCTTAACTTTTGGGGGAAGTACAACATAATACAGCGCCCCTTTTATATGCTTTGGCATTTTGCTGTTCATGCATGGCTTTAAAAACATCTCTAAGAAGTGCTCTGTCACCTATGTTGCAGGCCTGTCTATGCTCAAGAGGGTACACCCTGCACTTTGTCCTGAGTGTCTGGGGCAGACAGTTATTAAAGACATAATTGCATTGTTAGTAACAGAGCAGAGGCCCTCACTTGCCTGCCCTCTGCTACTCACTTCCAGTCATGAGCAGTGTTCTGCCTGGTGTGTTTCTTCTCTTAGCCCTGTGTATCCCTCCCTCATGCCCATCTCTGTTCTTGGCAGACCCCTTTACTGGCCTCCTGCATCATGCCACTTCTCCCCCAACCCCATTTTGTCTGTTTCCTCCTGCAGCTCAGGCTCTTGCTGTTTTCTGCTGTCCCCATTTGCAGAGGACTGGTGTGGTGGGCTTCTCAGCCGGGCAGGACTTGAGGGAGTTGGATAGCACATAAGTGAGAGACTGGGACTAGCTCTGAGTGAAGCCATTACTGCTGGACCTTTCAGCCGTACTGATTCCTGTCCTGCTCTGCTCTTTTAGTTTTTACTTTTTATTCTTTAATCTTTTTATATAGTCCAGACTTTATCCCCCTCCTGGTCCAACCTCCAACTGTTCTACATCCACCTCCCACCCCCACCCTACCCCCACCACACCTCCCCACACCCTGGGGCCTCAAGTCTCTGCTCTTTTAACATCCCAATTTCTGGGAGTTTCCATCCCTTGTGATGTTTTCTGGGATCTGTCTCATGGTCTCAGTCCCTGCTGAGAAACTTCTACCCTGGTGGCCTTTTCTGGCCCAGGTTTTTTCATTGAGCCTAGTCACATGCTTGGCTGAACCTACATTTCTGGGCATAGCCCTGGGTCTCAGGGCTTGTTTTTGTCCTCACTTGGAACTGCAGGCATAGTCCCCTGCCCAAAAACTGAACACGCAGTGGGTACCTGGGATGCTCATGATAATTCATAGCAGATGGCCAAGCTACGTGCCACCCTGGGGGACCCAGTTCCTCTCTGGTGCTGTCTTACAAAAAGTCATCATATTTATTTAATCTCCACATGATGTTTCCTATGCCTTTGAGCTGAGAGAGGCCTTATAATAACTTTGCGGTCCCCAGACATTCTCCCCTGCTAAATGTCACAGGGTCCTCAGTCTTCTGAGAATTTCTGTGAAATGATGTTAGAACATTAGACTAGTAGAGTCTGGCTAGGAAGTTAAACATGGCAAACTGAAAGAAATAGTGGTTCTATGCCCCATTGTGAGGGAATGCCTGGGCCAGGAAGCAGGAGAGGGTGGGTTGGTGCGGGGGGGGGGGGGGGGGGACAGGGTGTTTTTTTTTTTTTTTTTTTCCTGGAGGGGAATCCGGAAAAGGAGATATCATTTGAAATGTAAATAAAGAAAATATCTAATAAAGAAAAAAAAAAGTAACAGTGGTTCGGTGTTGTCTGTGTCATGGGGGATTGAGGGTTCACTTCTTGGCAGACCTGGGACTAGATTCATCCTTGTACCCACAGATTGGATCAGGGCTTGTCAACAGCCTGTGATTGATATGTTAGTCAGTCATTATATGTTTAAGTTTGTGTCAGACATGATAGACTTTAGTCCTATAGATATCCTGAGTATTTTAGCTGTAACTTGGTAGAGCTCAGTTCATGGTTTCTAGTCACACGTATCCATGTCAAAACTAGGTATCAAGGTGTAATGGTTAATGCTGTCCATTGGACAGGATCTAGGGTCATCTCGATCATGTCTGATGGATAACCCAGGGTCCGCTAATCTGAGTGGGCAGACCCATTCTAACAGTGGGAGACCCCATTCCCTGTGCCAGGGTCCAGACTGAAGAAAGCAGAGAAAGCGAACTAAGCAGTTGTCTCTGCTTGCTACTGGCAGTGTGACCAGTTGCCTTGAGCTCTGCTTGCTACTGGCAGTGTGACCAGCTGCCTTGAGCTCTGCTTGCTACTAGCAGTGTGACCAGCTGCCTTGAGCTCTGCTTTCTACTGGCAGTGTGACCAGCTGCTTTGAGCTCCTGAGAACAGTGAAGTCTCCCTTCACTGAGTTGCTTTTATCACATGGGTGTTTTATCACATCACAGGAGTAACCAATACACTAGGCATCTGGCTTCAGGGCTTGCTGCTGGGACAGAAGCAAGATTCTTCTCTAGCCTACTTTCTCTCTTGTGGGCTGGGGCTTATAGTCAGTTTCTGCCTAAACCATGTTGATATCTGTACGATCAGCAAGAATCACACTGAGAAAGCATAGAAGGCGTTCTTTCTATGCAGAAAGGAAAGCATTGTTATAATGTAACATCTTGCCTTGGAAAAGATGACGTATAGGCTGATAGTACTCGTGAGAATGCTTTTTATTGGCAAAGCAGTGTGTCTGCTATGTTAAATTTCTGTTTCATAATATTTGGTAGGAACTGGTCTCTGAGGCACTTACCTCCCCTTGCCAGTTTGTGGTGAGATCTTTCCTGTGAGTCCTGAGGGTCGCCTTCCTGTGACTTCCTGTACCTGGTGGCTGGCTTTGGTCTTTATGCCAGCAATGTGGTGTGGCTGGAGTAGAAAATGGAGCAGGAGGGTGAGGATCAAGAGATCAAGAGAAGTTTTCGTTTTCAGATAAAAGAAATGGGGACATGTTTGCAGTCCCACTGGAGAGCTCCGGCAGGGAGGGAGGAATGGATGAGTTTCAGAAAGAAGCAACAGTGACTGAAGCAGTGTTTCCCAGTGGGTGAGAGGGGTGGACCTGTGTGCTCCAGCCATTGTATGATGTGGCCAGTGCCTGCTTTCCTGAATAAAGGCAACAAGGGATGCGTTGTCCTTGTAAAGGTAAAATGACACAGTTCATGGCATCTGCACTGTCTCATCTCCTAGAGCCCAAAATTCTGCATGCTGCCTGTGAGGCTAACCAGAGTGCCAGGGTTGGGCTGATTCTGACACAAACACCACCCAGAGTGTCCTGGGATGAGTGAGGGAACAAACAGGCCTAGCAGAGGTCTGTGGAGAAGGAGCTGCTGTGGCTGAATTTAGTGAAATGGGAAGAAAGAGACATGTGGCATCTATTTAACAGGACAGAGTGCAAGGGCCTAGAGATCTGTGGTATTGGTGGGTGTGTGTCCGGCTCTGATAGCTGACATGTAAGTCCCATGGGGAGCTGGACAGTGCGTGGTTTCTAGCTGTTTGGCAAGGCAGAGGGCAGCTGAAACATGGCCTTGAAATATGGTCTTTAGCTATCTGCTACCCAGGAAGGTATTGACCTCTGTGCCCACTGACATCAGCCACCAAGAGAGTACCTGAACTTCTCCAAGGTCATGCTGCTTTAAAGTATTGAGGGATGGGAGTTGGAAACTTCACCTGGGTCTGCTAGGTCTGTCTGGTTGAAAAGCCATGGTCTTTTGTATCGTGCCAGTTACTCCATTTCAAAAACCTGCCTTGTAATGGCTTTTGGGTCCTAAATATAATGATTTTACTTGTATCTATAATTCTTTTATCAAGTTGAAATATGAGTTCTTTATCCTCTCATTATGTCTCCTTACCTAATATTATGTTAGGAATAATTAGTTTTGTTATGAAAAGTGACAATGTTTTAGGTAGGAATTGAGTGGCAGAAAGCAACGTATTCTATCCGTTGCTGGATGAAGCCTTTTCGAGGACAGTTATGCTGGGCTCCTGTCTGTAAGCAAAGCAGAGTTTCATTAGTAGTGTCAGGGGTTAACTCTCTCTCATGGAGTGAGTCTCAAGTTTGACTAACCATTGGTCGGCCATTCCCTCAATCTCTGCTGCATCTTTATCCCTGGTGGGTCATATTTTATGTCAAAGGTTTTGTGGATGGGTTGGTGTCCCCCCCACCCCTTCATTTAAAGTCCTGCCTGGGTACAGGAGGTGGCCACCTCAGACTGCATATCCCTCACTGCTAAGAATCTCAGCTAGGGTCACCTCTATACCTTCTCGGGGCCTCCCCCACCCCATGGCTTCAGCTCGTCCCAGAGATCTCCACACTGATTTCCCTTTTCTCTCACAGCACCCCCTCACCCCTGTTCTCCTCGTACCTGATCCTCACTCCTGTTCTCCTCCCCATCCCCACTCTGAGCCAGTTTCCTCCCTCTATCTATTCCCAATGTCTGTTTGATTTCCCCTTCGGAGTGAGAGTCAAGCATCCTCCCTTGCCTCCTCCTTGTTACTTAGCTTCTTTGGGTCTGTGGATTGTAGCATAGTTGTCCTGTACTTCATGGCTAATATCCACTTATAAGTGAATATATACCACGTGTGTCTTTCTGGATATGGATTACCTCTCTCAGGATAATATTTTCTAGTTCCATCCACGTGCCTGCAAAATTTCATGTCTTTGTTTTAAATAGCTGAATAGTATTCCATTGTGTAAATATACCACATTTTCTTTATTTATTTTTCAGTCGAGGGACATCTAGGTTGTTTCCAGTTTCTGGCTATTATGAATAAAGCTTAATAAATCTATGATAGTTTTATTATGAATAAAACTATGAACATAGTTGAACAAGTATCCTTGTGGGGTAGTGAAACATTTTTTGAGTACATGCCCAGGAGTGGTATAGCTGGATCTTGAAGTAGAACTATTCCCAATTTTCTAAGAAACTGCCAAATTGATTTCTGGGGTGTATGTACTAGTTTGCATTCCCACCAGCCATGGAGGACTGTTCTCCTTTCTCCACATCCTCACCAGCAAGTGCTGTCCCTTGAATTTTTGATCTTAGCCATTCTGATTGGTTTAAGATGGAATCTCAGAGTTGTTTTGACTTGTATTTCCTTGATGACTAAGGAAACAGATGCAGAGATTCACATCCAAACATTAGACTGAGCTCAGGGAGTCTTGTGGACAAGATTGGGAAGGATTGGGGGAGCCAGAGGGGACCTACCACAAAGACACCACAGGAGGACCTACAGAGCCACCAACTAAAGCACATGCATGGACTGGACACATATGTAGCAGATGTGCAGCTTGGTCTTCATGTGGGTCCCCTACCAGTCGGAGGAGGGATGTCCCTGACTCAGACTCTCGTCTGCCTCTGGATCCCTTTCCCCTAGCTGGGCTGCCTTGTCTGACCTAAGTGGTCCTGATAGTACTGAATGTGCCAGGATAGGTTGGTACCTAGGGAATGGGGAATAGGAGAAGAAGGGTGAGAGGGTGAGACTGGGAGGAGAGGCGGGAGGAGGGCTGTGATTAGGATATAAAGTGTGATTAGGATATAAATAAATTAATTACTTAATGAAAATAAAAAAGCAATATATTCCTAGCCTTTGTGTCTCGTTGGGTGCTGGGTCATTCAGTCATTCAGCTCAGTTGTTGCAAGGGTCTTAGTTCTGGGGAAGTGGTGCCTTGGCCAAGCTTCCTTGCAGCTGGTCTAAGAGAGTTTGGATAGAATGCTGAGTGACCCCTGGTGTGCTTCTCCCTTCATCTGAGAGCAGGGTTTGCCTTGATGTTAACTTCCATGTTAAACCACGGTTATGTTTCCATTGACTGTACTTTTCTGGAGTTTGAGCTTCTGGGTGGATTTGAGTCACAGGGAGGTCCATGTTGGTCTCTCCAGGAGAAAGTTTCGAAATATGGAAAAAAAGAGTTTCCTTATCATCATGGCCACCTGAGGTGTCTACAAAGGGAACACAGTCTGCAGGTGGATTACAATACATAAAACTCTCTCTCTCTCCTCTCTCTTCTTCTTCTTCTTCTTCTTCTTCTTCTTCTTCTTCTTCTTCTTCTTCTTCTTCTTCTTCTTCTTCTTCTTCTTCTTCTTCTTCTTCTTCTTC
>JADRCC010576767.1:0-24769 GCA_019843855.1 Hylomyscus alleni
GCCTCTGCCACTCACGCTTGGAATGGGATCCTGCCATGAGCTCTTGAGCAAATGGGCTGGCTGGGTTTTTAGAACACTTTAAAGCAAACAGTTTTCTAAAACACAGATGGATGTGTGGCATGTGGCCCCTTTGGTGGTGACTGCAGCCACCCACGTTTGGAAGCCTAAAACTGCCCTGAGGGTTATAAGAGAGAGAGAGAGAAGAGACAGAGTGGAGTGAGGCACTCTGGAGAGCAGAGCCCTGGACACAGAGCACAGGCTGGGAGGGAACACCCTACGCCACAGAGCTACAGTGTGGCAGAGCTCTGGGAAGGACTGGGAACTCAGTTCCTCTCTACCCTGAGACACCTTGCCACAGGGAAAGCAAGGGTGCCAGCTCCCTCGCCCTCAGATCCTAGGAAGTCAGTGCATCCAAACAACTCGCCTACCAGGAGCCATCACTCTGGAAGCCCTCGGCAGGTAAAAGTCACCTTGCATCCGTCTTCTTCCTGCCTTGTGTAGGTGGCTCTCTGATGTGATGGGTGTTTTTTTTTCTCTGCTGTTTGGTGTATTTCCTTCACAACAGGGATTCACAGGGGCTCAGGTAGAGTAGCCCACAGGAAGGTTGGCTTTTCCTTTGTTTCTTCTTTTATTTCAAGACACAAACTTAGGTCACAGCCGGTAGGCCAAGGTTTTGCCCTTGGAGGACAGATACTGATGTGTCAAGTTCAGCTGGTGGTTCCTATGTTTCCAGGGACTGCTGATTGGAGATTGTAATTCAGCAAATGTTTGAGGGCCTGCCCAAGGCCAGACAATTGACTCAGCTTACACTGTGTCCCCCAGTGTCCAAGGACATGGTCCTAAAACAAAGTCACTGCCCTCTTTAGGGGCAAGCGATAGTGAAGGGATCTCCTGCAAGTAAGTCTCCTGATTGATTTCAAGTCTTCTCTGGCCTCCTTGAGCACTAACCAGGAGCCCCGAGGCTACAAATCCTGGGGCGATTTGTGAGGACAGCCCTATTTTCTGAGGACCTGAATGTATATACACAAACAGTAATAAAACAGGCCCAAGGAACACCACAAGAGGGGGATACCGAAGGATGAAGATGGGCATGGTGGTGCAGACCTATAATCTCAGCTATGTAGGCTGAGGCAGGAGGGTTGCAAGCTGGAGGTCAATCTGGGCAGCTAAGTGACAGAACCCTGTCTCAAAATATAAAAGGACTGGGATCAGGCATCTCC
Source organism: Hylomyscus alleni (assembly GCA_019843855.1). Taxonomy (NCBI): domain Eukaryota; kingdom Metazoa; phylum Chordata; class Mammalia; order Rodentia; family Muridae; genus Hylomyscus; species Hylomyscus alleni. Next base: position 1,221 of record JADRCC010576767.1, read on the forward strand.
GTGGTGAGTGCCTGTCTGCCCCCTACAGGGCCATGGGTTCAATCCCAGCACTGCCCTCCAAAACAGGGGGCAAGATGGAAGGCAGGATTTCCAGAACTGGGGATGGAGGAGCTATCTGTATGTGACATGGATTCAGACCCACAGAGGCAAGCAGAAGATGTGTGTAGCACCAGGTCAGTTCTGGCCTGCTCCCACTTCTCATGCTCCAGGGGTGCGGCACATGTGTTCACGTTTCCTGTGACTGCAAGCAGCAGAAGCCGAGGAGAACCTGCCAGAGGTCACAGGCCTCGTGTTCATCCCTTCCATGGCCAGCCTGGATCATAGGGTAGCTGCCTTGTTTAAGAGGTATGTGGGGACCAGGAGGGGAGCAGGGAGGGTGACCCCTGCGGCAGAGAGAGACGTTGGGTAAGTGATTTGAGGGGACACTGGTCAGTGCAAGGCAGCAATTTCCATGCTGAGGCACTGAATTAGCACATAGGCCTGCGGCCAGTTTCTAAAGTATCCAACCTGAAGAAAAGAGATCTTCAGAACCTATCTGCAGCATAAAGGATGGTTTTGAAAACTTTCAAGTCAGCATTCCTTTAGCCAGAAGAGCCAGCCTCTGGGCTGCAGTGCCACACCTCCTTCTGTCAGCCCCCAGCCCTGGTGACACCGGAGGCTCTAACTGTTGCTCTTGGGGGAGGGGGGTGTCTTGCTGCCATCTGACTGGAGAGCCTAGATACTGGCTGGTGTTTTTCAGAAGTTTCTTGGGTGATTTTCTTCCCCTAGCAGGACCAGGAAGCATCGATCTGACTTGACCGCAGGGAGTGGTGAGGTAGGCCTCTCAGCCTCTACTCCACAGCACAGCAGTTTGTTCAGAAAAACCTCTGAGCTGTGATAGAGAGGTGAAAATAAATTCAGCCTGGCTAGGAAAAAGTTCATCAGGCCTAGGCCCATTGGGTCACCTTGTTCAGTACACCCACCATGGTTTAAAGGCAGCCCATCCATATGCCTTTTTAAAACGACATCAGATGTAAAAAGTTGTCACAGAGGAGTCAAGGTCACGTTTTTAAGATAGCATAGGTGAATGACATCTGCTAACTTGAGCTGAATCCCTAAGCCCAAATCCAAGATATCCACCTGTGCCTGCTTTCTTGTGCCTTGACTGAGGACTGGGACCTTCCAAGAGCTAGCCCTTCAGTGCCTGGAGCATGAAGTCCAAGCTCGGGGCCAAGAACTCAGGCTCATCTTCCTATGGGAACTAAAAACGCTGTGGGACCTGCCCCAGCCATCATGGACCCAGTGCGGAGGAGCCAGTGCCCAGCCCTGCAGCCTGAGCTCAGATGTCCTCAGCAGCTGTCCCCAGATGCTGGAGGCCAGTGGTAGAAGAGTTTCAGGAACTCGGAGAGCTTGAGAGATGGGCAGATCATGCAAGCACCATGTACTGCACTCCTAGAATTCTCTGAGTGTTTTCTGGCTTTGTATCCTGCAGCTTCTTACCTGCAGACACAGCCAACTCTTTTTTTTTTTTTCTCCTGCTTGGAATCTGAGCCTCCTTGTCCTGCTTTTGCCCCCAGCCTAGCATCGAAGCGGCTGCTCACCAGAAAGCATGCCTTCTGCTAATCACATTAGTCAAGGCATTTATTTTCTCACACCTGTTTTTCATGGTCACTGAAGAGCTGAGTCCAGAAATACACAAAGCCTTTCTGTTTGCAGAACACCGTGAATGTCCTTCCAGGTTCCCGCCTGATGGTCGGCCCACAAAGGGAAGGTTCTCTCCATTTGTCAGGTGGTGAGACTGACACCCAGGTCTCAAAGTATGGCCAGATCCCTCTTCCCATTCCCTCTGTGGCTTGAACCAGGCTTGGCATAGAGCTAACCAGGTACTGGGCTTTTAGAAGCAACAGAATGGCCATGTCTCCTCCCCCTCTCCCCTGGTTCCGGGGAAGAGTTTCCCAGAAAGTTAGAAAGCTAAAGAAACTTTTATAATGAAAGTCTAGACGTAAGAGAAGCAAACAGCGCTGAATCACTGGTTTCCTGGCAGAATCACTGGGATGAAAGAATTTACCTGTTCCTGGAACCTGAGTTCTCTAGGCTCGCTACTTCAGTTTGTGCAGCTGCAGCAGCATGGAGCTCAGAACAGCCCTGCATTGAAAACTGCAGCTAAGCCTGCATGGAGGGCTAAGGGGTTGATAGAGACTTACTATATCATATGAGACAAAAAAAAAAAAAAAAAAAACCTAGAAAGAAAATCAGCTCTCACTCAGCAAACAGTGATCACTCTTCAGGATTCTGTGTTTATCTTAGCTGCCAAGAAGGTCCAAGCTTGATTACTGGTTCTCTCTCTTTTCTTTGAGATATTAGGGACACCTTATAGCGTCTTTGCCCCAGCCAGAGGAACCCATGTGGTATTTTATCCAAAGATTTTATGCTTTTATGCTTTGGTTATGACTTATGATTTGGGGTCCTGAATTGCATGCATCTGAGGTCACCGACATACTTTGTTCTGCTTATGCTCCAAAACGGTTGCATTAGGTCTAATGCATTGCTCATGCCTAGGGACCCCGTAGGGTGAGTGGTGGCTAAACAGTTAATCTGTCCATGAAGGAAAAGAAGCCAGGAGTCCTTCCTCCCCTTTATCTTAGCCAGAAGGCCACGAAACGGTCAGGAGTCCTTTCTTCAAGCATGCAGATGTCTTAATGTCTGCCCATTTCCCTTGTGTATCAGCTGGTCATAGCTTCCAAGGCATGTTGGTGTCTTAGCCACTCTTAATACCGTCCAGGTAAAAGGACCAGGATTACATCAGGCAAACCTTTGTGCTCTTCAAGGCTCTATGGGAATCCCAGCAGTTCAGCCCTATTTCTGGCTTTCTAGGACTGCTGTGGACCTGATATCTCTGTGCCTTCTCTGTCCCTACACTGAGTAGGATTTGGATCTGTCTCTTCTTTTGTGGAGTCATCAAGCCTGTGAGCCCCTAGTGGGCAGGGATCCGGTTCCATGTCTGGCAACCCTAGACCTCTTGCAGGGTTGATTCTCACCCAGGGCAGCTCCTGGCCAGGGAAGATCTCTGCATGGGCTTTCCACTGTGTCCGAACTGGAGGAGCCGCGCCCCCAGGAAGAAGCCAAGCAATTCTGGTACGGTTGCTGCAGCTGGTGTTGTGAATCAGGCCGACGAGCAGCGCATCCTCTTACCCGGCTATTTCACGACACCAGGGTTGCACCCTACCCATCCTCTCCAGGCAAGCGTCGTGGGACCACAGGACACAGGAACTTGGGGACGGGGTGGGTTGGGACAACTGACTGTGAAAGATGATATTCAGTAGCCCATAGCCTCTCTATCATACATCTCCTCATAATCACCCGGGAAGCTTTAGGCAAATGCCAGGGTCTACCCTCCCCCTGTCTGCCCAAGCCCACGAAGGCTCAGAGGTATGATCTCAGAGTTAGCGTTCCTGAGAGGATCTAATCCATGTGCAGCAAGAAGGAAGCAGGTGGGCCCAGGGCTCAGAACTGAACGGCTCCCCTGTTCTTACCTGACCATGCTGTGGCACCTGCTAGCCCTCCTCAGCCCCACTCCTTTAGATTTGATGTCCACCACTCAACTGCTGCTCCTGGCACCAAAACACCCAGGACAAAAGCAGTTCCTCATCCTGGTATCCAAAGCCCTTCCTGTCAAGGATTCCCTTGCTCATAAACATCTTCACTCAAGGGATTCTCCCACCCCACCTTCAAAAAAAAAAAAAAAAAAAAAAACCACCTGGCTTCATACAAAATGCTAATGCCATCGTCTCTGTCTTCAGGACACGATACTGTTGCCACGTGTGAGCTGGTCTGTGAGGCCCCGGTTCCCTCTTTCACTGCTCACATATGGGTGGCCAAGCTCAGGATTTGCATCCACAGAGAGACCTAGTGGCCCTACCTAAGAAAAGCTTTATTTTCTTCATAGCATGTATCACTGAGTGTACTCTGATGATTGCTTGTCTGTTTATTGCTGCCCATCTCTCCCTCTAGAATGTGAGCCCCCCCACCCACCCAGAGGACAGGGCTTTGTTTTGGGGAGGATGGGAAGGAGGTTGCTCAGCACAGAAAATTGTATGTGTTAATTACCTAATGATCCTAATAAGGTGGAATGGGTAGATGACCCCCAGCCTGCTATCCCACCAATTCTCTGTTCTTCCAGCCAACCCACCTCCTCCTCTGTCCCTGCCCAGCTTCCTGTCTCAGCCTCCATCTCCTGTGAGGTCTCTTCCTCTGCTGGTGCTTCATACTCTGAACTTCCAGGCTCGGGGTCCAGTATATATATGAGGAACTGTTTGGAGGGGCCTCTGTGGCCATGAAGATTGCAGGCCTAGTATTCAGAGGCTATGACTTGCCCTCCTGTCCTTGTGGCTCAAGACTTTTTTTCTGATCTCTGAGTCTATCTGGTCCTTGGCTGGCCCTGGTACGATGTGGTTCCTGACCTGCTCAAAGAAACCCCCCCAAAAAACAAACAGGATTAGACCTTGAGGTCCAATTCAGGACTATACCTAAGAGTAGGGGTCCTGTGTCCTCTCAGAAGCTGGATCCAGGATGCATGGCATTCCATCAGTTGCAAGCAGTCCCTTTTTAGGGTCTTGCTTTGGCACAAGGTGTTAATCAGTCACCAGCTGTTCTGCTGATAAGCCCTTCAAGGGATCCGGCCTAAACCTCATTCTACTTCAGAGAGTGCAGTGGGGCAGCAGGTTTTCGGAAGTAGCCTCACAGCCCTTCCAGCTAATACGAGTGCTTTGGAGAAAGGAAGAACTTATGTGCCAAGGTCATTCAGCAATTTCATAGCCTCTTACTCCTGGCTGAAAACCAGGCCTGGCCTCTTCTATCCCAAGATCTTTATCAGGAATTTTCCGTAGCTGCCAGCGCACAGTGTGTTGGAATGGTGTGGGGATGCTGGGTGGCTGTGATTTTTGCCAGGTAGTTGGCAGTTTAAAACTCAGAAGATAAGATCTACCCCAAGGGCCATGGCCCTGTTGGGGGAGGGTGTGGGGGAGGCTCCCCAAATCTCACCATTCCTGCCAAGCAGGTAGAAAACTGACCCAGAGGGGTCCTTGGCCCCTGAGTCCTTACTTCAGGCCTTCATCCCTGCTGGGCACTGGCAGGGAAAGGACTGCCTGTGCCCACCTCTATGAGCCTTCCTCTGCTTATCATTTAGTGTCTGATAGAGGCAGGATCTGTGCTGTGGGAACCCCCAAAAACTCCTTGCATGCCCGTCTCAAGGTAATCCTGCCAGCCACGAATCACCCACCTGGCTTAGCTCTCCTTGGTTCTAGCCTCCATTCATTCCCTGTACAACCAACAAGCTTTTATTGAGTCCCTGTCTGAAACTCCCGGTTGGTTGAGATAGTCACTGAACAATCTATGGTGGGAGGCCCCCGCCTTTGTGGCTTCCTTTCCTAGAAATTGGAGGGAACACTTGCCCCCTCCATGACAAGGAGCGCACTGAGGTCTGAGAACATCTCCATGCTCATAGGGTGACTCTGGGACGGTCTCCATCTGGTCTCAGTACCATCCTCCCAGAGACATCTGCCCTGGTCCCTCTGGCCCAGAGTAGTATCTGGGTCTCTTGAAAGCACCCAGGATAGTGCAACTTCCTGTTGGAGGTACCAGGGTCTGGATGCCTTGGGGCAGGTCCTCTAGGGGATAAGGGTAGGCTCTGAGAGGTAGGGCCATGGGAGGCAGCAGAGTGCTTTCCTCCAGTTTCCTCCAGAAGATACTGAAGCCTGAGCCTGAGCCTGAGCCCTAAGTACATGAATGGACAGCAGCCTTCTGACGTTCACCCACCCTAGGCCTACATAGGAACAAGGCAGATAAAAAGCCTCCTCCAGGAAGCCTTCCCTGGCTGTCCACACTTTGACCCTTCTCCAGTGGTCCACTCCTACAGCTGTCTGCTCTCCTCACAGCTGGTCTGGTCTGATCTTTCCATGCGCTCTTGCTCCACCATGGCTTCTCCAAGTCCCGGGCTCCTGCTACTGCCACACAGTTGGGGTACTGGTAAAGGTCTGTTGGACAGTGACAAGAATCCTCAGATCTTATTTTTAATTTCATAAACTTTGTTTTAAAAAACCTTGTGCCAGATGTGGTGGTACATTGCTTTAATCCTAGTACTTGAGATACAGAGGCAGGAGGATTTCTGGGAGTTCAAGGCCAGCCTGGTCTACAAAGTGAGTTAGAGGACAGCCGAAGTTATTATACAGAGAAACCCTGTGTCAGAAAACAAAATAAACAAAATCTTGCAAATTAATAAAAAGATCCACACCAAATTTAACCATACCCAAAGTCAATACAATTTAATGAACTTCTATACAGTTAGGATTGGCATAGAAATGAAAGCTGTGGAGCTTCACATTCAATTTTACACCTTTAATATTGAATATATTTTTTGCAATTGTCCACCAATAAATAAAAATTAAAAAACAACATGACAGAGTTAGAACTAGGAAACCACGAGCTTTTTGTCCCCTTTCTGTGTCCTGCCCTGCGTCCAGTCCCTCTTCATTCCTTTATATTCAGCCTTTCTTATGCTCCTTTTATTAACTTGCACAGGTACTTTTGTTTTTATACATACACATATTTTTGGCTAGATTCCACACTAGGGAGAATTTCTGAGATTGTGTGATCTCACCTAATATTCATTCTGAAACCATCCATTTTCCTGAAAACATTTTAACTTGATAGCTGTAACTTGATAGCATGCATACATGTATATAATTTATACATATGTAATTTATGCATATATGATTTATACATATATAGTTTTTATTATCTGTTTGTTGATGGACAAGGTCCATTCCAAGTCTTTGTTACAGTCAATAAAGCATCAAGAAACGTACAGTCGTCTCGTTTTCTTGTAAGGGGCTGGGTCACCTGGCTGGGAAGCAAACTGAGAGCAAATTCAGGACATGTGTCTGAGAGGGCAGAGGGAGCAGGCTGTAGGGGAGCCCTAAGCCTCAAGGGAAACCCTGGGTGGTTCTTCAGAGACAGGGCAGGATGCCAGCCTGTTTTGTTTTGTTTTGTTTTGTTGTTTTTTGAGACAGGGTTTCTCTGTGTAGCCCTGGCTGTCCTGGAACTCACTCTGTAGACCAGGCTGGCCTTGAACTCAGAAATCTGCCTGCCTCTGCCTCTCAAGTGCTGGGATTAAAGGCATGCACCACCACTACCCGGCAGGATGCCAGGCTTTTTTATACCTCACAGCCATGGGTTACTGAACGCCCAGCCTCTCAGGGAAAGATAGTTATGGTTGGGGCCATTAATGTAAGGGCTGACTCCAGGGACCCTCACAGCCACAAGTCCATTGCTTTCTTAGGACACATCAAGGATCTATTAATTCATGCATCAAGACCCAGGGTCTCTTTCATACCCCAGGGCACTGTCCCTGCAATGGCTTAGGAGTCTTCTGTGACCAGACCTCCTACTTCATGGGAATACTGCATGGCTCCAGAGAAGGAAGGACAGTTGCTCTGGGCTCCAAACTACAGCCCCATAGGCCAGCCTGCAAAGGTGTAGGTCAGGTGTGGCACTGTGCCTGATTGCCCTAGAGGCCAGTGGCCAGGACCAAGCACTCAAAGCTTGTCAGCCAAGAGGTGGCTGCAAGTCTGGCTTGAGGCCACTAGCGATAATGGCTTATGTATATCGAAATGTATCAGGAAAGACGCCGAGACTGTGAAGGAGGGAGATTGGAAGACAGATTTCCTTTTTCATGTGCATGCCCTAAAATGACATCCATTCAAACTACTAAATAAAATGAAAGAAATACGCTGTGCTCCAACACGAGGACTCTTAACCTGCAGTGTAGGTAGGCACTTGCAGCAGGCCTTCTCTGGGTCCTCTCTCATGTCTGCTGCTTCCTGGGTCCTAGCTGCAGAACCTCTGCTACCCTAGGCTTAGAAGGGCTACTGCAGAACACAGGGACGTGGCTCCGGGCTCCAGCCCTCCTGTTCCAGAGCAGCCCCTGTGTCAATGATCAGATAAATGGGGGCAGGACAGCAGTTGCTATGCTCCGCCCCCCGCCCTGGCAGAGACCCTGCTCACTTGCCATGGGCGGTCTGGACCAAGCTCCCGCCTTCTCCAAGCTGCCGCCCAGCCTATAAAGCCACCCTCAGTGCCCTTGCCCACTCTGTCCCCTCCTTTGATACCCAGAGTCATAATGGCAGAGCTCCCTGTGACAGAGCTGCCTGGCGATGCTCTCTGCAGTGGGCGCTTCACCATCAGCACACTGATGGGAGGCGACGAGCCCCCACCAGCTGCCTGCGACAGCAGCCAGCCCAGCCACTTGACACACGGCAGCACCTTGTACATGCGCACCTTTGGTTACAACACCATAGACGTGGTGCCTGCCTACGAACACTATGCTAACAGTGCTCTGCCCGGTGAGCCCCGGAAGGTGCGGCCCACCCTGGCTGACCTGCATTCATTCCTCAAGGTAAGCAGCAGTTGAAAGACTGGCCACTTCCTGGCCGTGTGACTCTGGTATGGTTGCCCAATATTTTCTGTCATCCGTGTTGTGAAGATGGCTGGGCATCATCCTCTAGGATCGAGATACCCAAATGAAATAGTGGACAGAGGTGCCATGAAGCTCGGGGGCACACATACATATAATCCAGGGACCGGCAGTGTAGATATAGCATAGCCTGCAGCTTATACAAATGCAGGTTGCACACCGCTGAGAGAGACTGTGAGAGAGAGGGAGGGAGCATGGTGGGTCCTCTCAAATATCAGCTCACTGGCTTCGCCGTCTGGGAGGCTGGAGGATCTAATCCCTATCACCTCACGGTTTCACCAACAGTTGGATGGTTCTGGATCTGGAACTTTCCTAACCTCTAACACTCTTCCGTGTTTCAAAGCTACCCTCTGAAGGGGCCAAACAAGACCCCTTGTTTGAATAGGGATGCAGAGATGAGGTGCTGGGAAGAAGGCCCCAGAGCGGGCTGCAGTCAGTAAGGATACGAAACAGAAGACTGCCCCGCTGGAGTCCAGGCCTGGTTTCCAGCCTATCTGTGCCAGAGACCCGGTGTGAGGCATGGAGCATACTGCTTCACCTCTCATCCCATGTCGCTTCTCAGACTGCAGGCTTGTCAGTTCTCAGTCGCCTGCCCTAGAGGGGGAGGAGCCTCCTCGAGCAGAAGCACTCTAAATTCTCAGCTTGCTTGCTCTCCCTGGTGTTTCTCCAAGCTTCAAGCAGTACTGTGCCCAGGAAGCTGTCCAAAGGCTGCCTGTGTGGCAAAGTGGGGCAGGCAGGACTGAATGCAGACACCCAGCCCCAAAACCCCATCTCCTGACTCCTATTGGTCTCTGGGCCCCCAGCAGGAAGGTAGCCACCTGCATGCCCTGGCCTTTGATGGAAGGCCAGGCCATGAGCTGACTGACGGACTTGTGGAAGACGAGACAGGCACCAACAGCGAGAAGAGCCCTGGGGAACCTGTTCGCTTCGGCTGGGTCAAGGGGGTGATGGTAAGTGGCTGGGGACTGGGGCTTGATGTCAAGACAGGGCGTGAGTAGAGCCTCATTCATCCTCAGATTTGACTCTCAGGCCCTAGTGAGCAGTTTGGACCTTGGGCTCAGTTTGGGTCTCAGTTTCCCCATCAGCAGTGACCTCCAATTAATTGTATTTGGTGTAGGCTTCCCAAACTTCTTGTGTGTTCTTGGCCAAGATCCAATCCTGAGAAGATCTCTGCTTAGCTACTCACTAATGTTGTAGCCTTAGGAAAGTTACTTAGCCACTCCCTGCCTCGATTTCCTCACTTGTAATACTGAGCATCAAAATAGTCGTTAGGTGTGAAAATTCTTTGATCAATGCCTGCTAGGAGCTTATTAGAAGAAATTCCCCATCTGGCCACTAGAGGGCAGCACTAACATACAAATCTATTATCCCTCCCCTCTGCTGTCATACCATGCATGCGATAGCCTGCTGGAAGAGGAGCGTTAGCTGTAGTATGCCTTCAGGCAGTAAAGAATCAAGTACCCTTGACTTTGAAAGACAATATAGGGTTCTACAAAGATGTGGGAATGGGGTACAGGAGAAAGCAGAGCCAGAGCTTTCACTCCCCCGGGGGGCATCACAATCAGAGTTGGGACATCCCTGATCTGTGTTAGCCAGAACCAGGCACACCCTGATTTTCATCTCAGCAGATGAGAACCCCAGAAATATGAGTGTGAAGATCAGACGTCCCTACCTGGCCCTAGCAGTTGGCAGGGCCAAAGACCATATCAGGGCTTCTCACTTGGAATTCCAGCCCCAATGATGACCTCTGACTTTGCCTTTAATCTGGAAGCAACCTGAGCTTTGATTTCTGCTCTATATGGGGTGCTGGCTTCAGCTGGTTTTCGCTGATGCTTCCAGAATACCATGCCCAGGGCCGATAGCTGCCCAAGGCAATGGCTGGGACCTGGCAGACGCAGGGTCTTGGGCTTGGAACAGAGTGAATGATGGAAAGACTGAAGCCATTCCCCAGGCCTCCTTGGCAGAGTGGGAGGAATTGGGATGAAAATTGTCCTCCCCGTTTGCCCACAAGCTGGGCAGCCTGATGCCATAGGAGAGAGAATCTAGGGTGTCCCCTAGACCTGGGGACAAGCTCCTGAGGCCTTGAGCATCCGGCCCTCAGGAAGCCTCAGACTCCATTCTCCTGCCAGATCCGATGCATGCTCAACATCTGGGGTGTGATCCTCTACCTGCGGCTCCCCTGGATTACGGCCCAGGCGGGCATCGGTGAGTGCCACCTCAAGGAGAAGGGAAAGCCTACGTGCTTGAGTTCTGGTCCAAACTCCTTGGGGCTGTAGAGACTCCAGGCTAGGCCTGCTCGTCCCCAGCACACCCTCGAACGGCAGCGGCCATGGCTGAGGGTGGGGTGGAAGAGACTGTTGGACGTAGAGTCAGCCGTGTCAGGGTACCTCGGTGAGCCAATTCTATCACAGAGTATTTGTGCTGAGAACTGGGACTCTAGAAGACCCGGGTTCAGATGCTGGGTAGCCTTGGGTTCCTCGTGGGTAAAATGGGTCTGATAATGGAGCCGCTGTGCAGTATATAAGGCACTAGACAGAAGCCTTAGGCTTTAGTACCTGAAGGTTCTCAGTACATGTTAACTATTGCTTTCTTTTTACTGTCAAAGGGGGTGCTGCCCTTTCCATGCCTGGGAACTATTCATACATTGGCACCTGAGCTTCCTGTTAGTCAGCTCGCTGAGGAAAGCAGACAGACCAACCTTATCTAGTCTGGAAAGGGGTGTGTGTGTGTGTGTGTGTGTGTGTGTGTGTGTGTGTGCATGTTCATAAGCCCTCATGCTCATCTTTGTGTTTGATTGTGTAGAATCCTCAGTCATGTACCTTAGGAGCCATTCCCCTGCCTCCTTTGACATGGGTCTTTCATTGGCTCAGATCTCACTAATTAAGCTAGACTGATTGCCCAGCAAGCCCCAGGGAATCTTCCAACTCTACCTCCCCAATACTGGGCTTGCAGGTGCAAGCCACCCTGCCTAGACTTTTGTGTGGGCTGTAGAAATCAAACTTAGATCTTCCTGCTTGCAAGCCTAGCACTTCACTGTGCACCTTGCTAACTCCCAGGTGCCCCTGCTTCTTGTTTTCATTTTGAGACGGAGTCCTGTATATCCCAGGTCTCAAGCTCACTACGCAACAATCAAGGATGACCTTAGCGTTCTAGCTACCAGGATTTCTGGCTACTAGGATTAAAGGTGTATGCCACCATGCCTAGATTATGTGCTACTAGGGCTCAAACCCAGGCCTTATGCTAGGCAGGCACTCTCCTAACTGAGCTACATTCCCAATCTTTATTTTTTGTGAGTTTTACATTTGGATTTGGGGGGGGGAGGTTGCTGTTGTTTGAAGCAGGGTCTCTGTCTCTCTTGGTTGTTTTTGTACTTGCTATGTAGACCAGGCTGGCCTTGAACTTACAGAGATCCACCTGCTTCTGCCTTGTGAATGCTGGAATTAAAGACATGTGACATCATGCCCCAGCTCCTTCTTTCTGCTTTGACCCAAGGCTTCTCTCTCTATTGCCCAGGCTGGCCTTGAACTCTCTACCTCCCAAATGCTGGGGTGGCAGGCCTGCACCTTGGCCTCTGGCTGAAACCCACTGTTCTTCAGGTGACAAACTGAGGCTTAGAGAAAGGCACTTGGGTCACATGGGGACTGAGGGGCTGACCTGAGAAGTGTGTTGATTAAGTTTTGGGGTGCTCCCATTCACCCCCACACAGTGCTGACTTGGCTCATCATCCTGTTGTCGGTCATGGTGACATCCATCACCGGTCTCTCCATCTCGGCCATCTCCACCAATGGCAAGGTCAAGTCAGGTGAGTTCTGGGGGCATCTTTACCTGGACTCCATGCTTTCTGAGCTACTGTCCCACCCCTGGTGTACCCCATCATGCCCACCTTGCTTCAGATGGGGACTTGTGGGGGCTCTCTACCTCTCAAGGTGGTCTCAGTTGCCCGCCCTGTGGCCCTTGGTCCTGCCCCTCTTGCAGTACACTGTTTCTTCTCTGGCCCTCTGCCCTCACTAGGTGGCACCTATTTCCTAATTTCCCGGAGTCTGGGACCAGAGCTGGGGGGCTCCATTGGTCTCATCTTCGCCTTTGCCAATGCTGTGGGTGTGGCCATGCACACTGTGGGCTTTGCGGAGACTGTGCGGGACCTACTTCAGGTGAGGGGCCGGGTATGGGGCAGAGGGAGCAGGACACCCCCCAACACACACACACACACACACACACACACACACACACACACACTGCTCCTCACACAGAACCAGGCATTCCTTCTCCTGCCTAATCTTTCCTACCAGCGACCAAAGCTACATCTGGTCACTTTGAGTGTCAATAAAAGTCTATTAAGTTAAGTATAGACCACCCTCACAAGACCCCTTTTAGAGTATGTACTGCCTTTGGGCCATGTTGGCCATGCCCACACAGTAGCTCTTTCAGGGAGGGGTGACGTATCCTCTCAGGGTATGCCCTATGTGAAGTAGGGGTGGGAGTCTGGAGGAGTAGAGGGGAAGACTGGACACACAGCCGGTCTGCTCCCACAGGAGTACGGCACACCCATTGTAGACCCCATCAATGACATCCGCATCATCGGCGTGGTCACGGTCACTGTGCTGCTGGCCATCTCGCTGGCTGGGATGGAGTGGGAGTCCAAGGTAAGGAGGATGTGCTGGGAGGGAGAGGGGGGCGTCTGGGTCTGGTTTTGCCTCTTCTTAGAGTATCAGCTAGGATGGAAGGGGGCTGCTAGGAACAAAACAAAACAAGAACAAGAACAAAAACAAAACCCTAAGACAGACTTTGTTCTGTCTCCTCTAACCCTCCCAAGGATATGGTTTAGGGCTAGCATGGTGGTTTCCATGGGGCAGGGGAGAAGTGTGACCTTTGCATCCTGTGACCTTTGCATCCCCGTGTGTGGCCCTTAATGACCTGATTCACAATAGCCGCCATCATCACAGCTGTGGTCCAGGCAGAGGGACAAGGAGGACTGAAAGAAAAGAAGAGACTTCTCTATCCATGCGTGCAGGTTAAAGCCAAAGTTGTGCATATTGCTCCTGCTCACACCCCATTGGCCAGAACCTGCTCTTGTAGCCATACGGAGCTACAAAGAGAGGCGAGAAAATGTGCACTTCAGTCCTGCTAAATCCTGTATCCAGCCAAATGTCAGAGGTTTCATATCACGAAACAAAAGAATCGCTGGGCTCTAGCCAGCCGGCTGACCAGAAGGGAGCCTTTGACTTGGGAGGGGTCTGGCTTGCTGCCTCGCTTCTCCACGTTGTTCTCTGGCCTCCTGGCTCTGCAGTCTCCAGATGCTTCTGTGCTTCACTTATCTTCCTCTTGGTACTACCTGCTGCTGGGAATGCCATTCCAGACCAGCCCGGTACTGAAGCCCCCAGCCTGACTCCATCATGCCTCCTTGTTCACTGTTACATCCCCGACTTCTCACTGTCTGACTGAGATGAGGAGACAGTCACGTGGTTAACAAAGTGTGTGACCATGCAGGTCCCTGAAGGTTGGAGTGGCCATCTGACCTCCGGTGTCCTTTACTCCAGGCCCAGGTGCTATTCTTTCTTGTCATCATGGTCTCTTTTGCCAACTATCTGGTGGGCACCCTGATCCCGGCATCTGAGGACAAAGCCTCCAAAGGCTTCTATAGCTACCACGGTACGTGAGGTCAGGAGACCCGATGGCGGCTCTGTGGATGGGGACAATTGGTCTGTGTGTTTCACTCCTTAAATGGGCACAAAAGGCCGGGATCTCCTCCTCCTGGAGGCCACAGGCTTCCAGGTATCTCACTGCTGTTTGACTGGGCCTGGTTAGACGGCCAAGCCCTGTGGGTGGCTCTGACTTAGGCATTGGTTTTCCAGGGGACATTTTTGTTCAGAACCTGGTACCCGACTGGAGAGGCATCGATGGCAGCTTCTTCGGCATGTTCTCCATCTTCTTCCCTTCGGCCACAGGCATTCTGGCAGGGGCCAACATCTCTGGGGACCTGAAGGTAAGCCGAGGCTGTCTAACTGGTACCACAGAGGACCCACATCCCAGAACCTTGGTATTATACCCAAGACCCCCAGCTCTGCCTTGAAGACTGACTTATTTGCTCATGACAGGCCTTTGTCTAAAAAAAAAAACCCTAATATGCTCCGTTCTGTTCTTGTTACTTCGCCAAGTTCTGCGCCTCTTTCAAATCCCTCCTGCAGCATCTCTGCCTGAACTTCCATTCGCCATAGCGTGTTCCCAGCATAAGACGTCAGCCTGATGTCTCTGGCTCTGTTTCCAGCTGAGAGTCAGACACGAGCTAGGTGCTTGGTGTGTTTGTTGATTGAATGATAGTGAATGAGCTCAAAGCAGCAATGCAAAGTGCTGTGCAGTGGGAGTGAGAACAGAAGGAATGGCAGGACTTCCGGGTGGGGGTGGGCCTAGAACCTTTGTAAGGTGAGAAAACAGGAGGGCCTTCGATGGCAGAAACCAGAGATGGGGATGTGCCAGGCACTGGGCCAAAAATGGGATTGTGCTGAACTCTGATCTTAGTCTCCCTCCCCCTTGAAGGCATTCCTCAATTGTGTTTCTCACAGAATTAATAATTGGGCATAGTGGGCACAGTAGGCACAGTAGGCACAGTAGGCGCAATGGGCATTGTGGGCCCTGTGGTGCAGGCTTAGAATCCCAGTCTTCATAAAGCTGAAACAGGAGAATCAGAAAAGTTGAAGAGCATTTTTTTTTTTTTTTTGAGACAGGGTTTCTCTGTGTAGCCCTGGCTGTCCTGGAACTCTGTAGACCAGGCTGGCCTCAAACTCAGAAATCTGCCTGCCTCTGCCTCCCAAGTGCTGGGATTAAAGGCATGCACCACCACTGCCCGGCTTTACTACACAATGAGTTCAGAGCCAGTCTGGGCTCTGTGAGGCACAATTTTTTGCCAAACCAAACCAAGAGCAACCCAGATGTTCCTGGAGACAAGAGAGAAAGCAGCCTACGCAGCTGGCTAGGCCAGAACCTCCTACTGAGTGAGGCCTGGGGAGCCGGGTGCTCGCTTACCACACTCTGTCAAGAGAGCAGCTGGCACAAGGCCTTCAGCCTGACCCCTCAAGCCCTATTAACTGTCAGTGACATTGTCTTGGTTAGGGTTTTACTGCTGTGAACAGACACCATGACCAAGGCAACTCTTATAAAAACAACATTTAATTGGGGCTGGCTTACAGGTTCAGAGGTTCAGTCCATTATCATCAAGGCAGGAGCATGGCAGCATCCAGGCAGGCATGGTGCAGGAGGAGCTGAGAGTTCTACCTCTTCATCTGAAGGCCGCCAGGAGAAGACTGGCTTCCAGGGAACTAGGGTCTTAAAGCCCATGCTCACAGTAACATATCTACTCCAACAAGGCCATACCTCCTAACAGTGCCACTCTCTGGGCCAAGCATATTCAAACCACCACAGTCACCAAGCGTCTCTCCCCAGTGCCCAGCATCAGCGCCAGCAGCCATCTGAGAGCCCGGTGCGGTGGCATGTTGTAGTGCCCTCTGTCCTCAGGCCTTAACTTGGCTCTTGGACTTGGCTCTGCCGTTCCTGTGGGATTGTGTTCAGCAGCAGGGCCCTCACTGTGAGACTCTGGGCAACCTCTGTGAGCCTCGGCTCTCCCAGCTGTAAGGTAAGACTAACAGAGTAAGTGCAGACAGAGGGCTGATTCTTGTCAAGCACTTAGAGCAGAGAATGGGAGAGCAGGGAGCTGGCTGTTGTCTCTGCCCAGTGGCCATCATGCAGATGAGTAAGCCAAGCACAGAGAGGGTCAGAGGCTGGCCATGGCCACACAGTGGTGAGGAGCCACAAAATGCAAGCTTGCAGACTCGAGAGGTCTCACTTAACGATATTTGTGGCTTGAAAAATGATTACGATGTGTGTGTGTGGTGTGCATGTATGAGTGCAGATGTGCACATGCTACAACACGTCTACAACATGTATACAGAGGTCGGAGGAGAGCTTCTAAGAATTTGTTTTCCCTTTCCGTCCTGGGATCTGGGAATCAAACTCAGGTTATGAGTGTCTGTGCAAGCGCTTTACCCACTGAGCTGTCTCACTGACCCCATTTTACAGACCATCGCATATTTTGTATGTATACGGTATGTGTGTGCTCATATGTGTAAGCCTAAGGATATACATACAAGGTACATATAATAGAATTCAGGGGATGACCTTGGGTACTGGTGGTTTACCTTTCACATTGTTTTGAGACAGGGCTAATTTACTATTTGCTTTTGCACACACTGGGCTAGCTGGCTCACGAGCTGGAGAGTCTCCTGTCCCTGCCTCCCATCTGGCCTTGAGAGCCCTAGGATTACAGCTGCGAGCTGCTGCCCCGAGCTCTATGTGGGTCCTGGAGATCTGAGCTCATCCCTATGTAACATTGTGCTGGCCGGGGATGCAGAGTGTACGGCACGGTCCCCATCCATACCTCCCATTTATGAGCACTCTTACACCAGGTGGGGAAACTGAGTCTCAGAGATGTGGAAGATCCTCCCAGAGCACACAGCTGGGAAGAGATGGGTTGGATTTGCAAGCCAGCCTCCAGATCTCAGACCAAGATAGGGATGGCAAGTTGAGGCTGAGGGCTAGGTGTTCTTCCGGTGGCTGCAAAGCCTCCACATACCAGGGGCCTTAAAATACACATCTGCCGGCTCAGGAGACTGGAAACCTCAGTGAAGGCATTGACAACATGACTATGCCCCTCTAGAGATCTGAGGACGGGTCCTTTCTAGCTTTGTCCCAGCTGTGTGGGATCCTGGCAATGCTGCCCTGAACTGGCAGTCATTTTAACCTGGTGTCGCTCTAACGATGGGCGACACCTCTATGTACTTTCTTCTAATATGACGCCACTCATCAGCTGAGGCTCACTCTAATCCAGCATGCAGCATGACCAGCTGTGCTTAGGTCCGGGAACCCTGACTAGGATCAATGAGGGAACGAAAGAAGGACAGACACATGTACAGGAACACTGGAGTCTGGTGGAGGACTGGCACTCCAACGGAGCACGCCTCCTACCACCAGCAACCCAGGATCTCTGCACTACGAATTCGTTAAGTACTGCACGGGGAAGAGGTTACTAGCCTTGGGAGGAGGTCTCTGTAGGTGAGCAGCCTCCGGCTGTAAGCGTACCAGAGGAGGAAGAGGCCTCAGACGCTCCCGGGCCTTGTACACATGAGTCACTCACTTTGACTCCCAAGTACTTTGTCATCCCTGTAGATCCTCACCAGGCTAAGGCTATGTCACTCCCTTGGGACTGAGGCCTCGGAGTCCTGGACACAGTCACTCAAGATGTCAGTCACTCTGGGAGTTCCTGCTCCCTACAAGAATGACCTCATCTCTGTTGACTCCTCCAAGGGCCTCTTAGTAAATGAGGGCGCATTCTGAGGTTCAGGGTAGATGTGTATTGAGGAGGCCAGAGAATGCTCGTCACTGTAGATATTGGGTTAAGACCACAGCTGAGACCAACAGCTCCACACTCAGGTGGCCATGGCCTTTTGGAATTGGGGCCAGGACCTCACTAGACACAACTCAGGTCACTGGGCATCGCTAGTTAAGGCTAGGGTCATAAGATCCCCTAACAGAGACCCCAGCAGAGTCAAGCCTTCCCGGGGTTGCCACCCCCTGCCACTGCGGACCTCTGCTTTCATTTCTCATCAGCCTGTCTGTCAACCCGCCTTTGACATTGCGATCTGTCTACTGAGCCTCACCGGACAGTGGGCAGTCAATTCATGGCAGGCTTGGCCTTCGCCCTGGGTTGGGGTCTGGGCCTCTGGATGGAGCCGTAATTGAACTTGCTGTGGGAAAACAGTCTCTGAGGCTGCTCAGGAACCAGCTCTTGGAGCCTGGGGCTGTGGGTCCGTGGGTCAGGACTACAGGTACCCAAGGCTCTGTAAAGCCATCCTCCTCACATCCTGCCACCCTCAGTGCCTCACGAGCTGGGTGGGATGGTACTTGTCATATCTCAGGAAGTTGTGTTGAGAAAGTGCCCCGAAGAAGGACTATGATGTATGGGAGTGGGCATAGGGGGTGGGAAATGGGTGTTGGAAAAAGTCTCTTTCTTGGAGCAGGAGAATGCTTGAGGAATGTCTTCTGTCTCTTTATTGCTGGAGAGCCAGACAAATTAGTTAATGGTGATTTACTGTGACACATAGAGCTAGTGAGGAGGATCTGACTGCATTTCCAGCTGTAGCTGGCTGCTGCAGGTGAGTCTGAGGTGGAGAGCCAGGCACAGGCCCCCCTCCCCCCACAACTGCCAGTAAGCCTTACCATGGGTCCTCTGGGTACGATATGGAGCTGATGAGGTTTCAATCCTGGAATCCCGGGGTGACGGCCATCTTGTAGGTGCTCAGTCACAGACTCTCTTCTTCCAGGGTCGGACAGGTTCTGAGGGTCCAAGGTCGGGGTCTGCTGCTCACCCCAGCCTTTGCCAGGGCACTTAGGCCCAAAGGGATCCCACAGGCTGCCTGATAATACCATGCTGTCCCACAGGATCCTGCTGTAGCCATCCCCAAGGGAACACTCATGGCCATTTTCTGGACCACCATCTCCTACCTTGCCATCTCGGCTACCATCGGTGAGTAGCCAGCACGGCACAGATGGCAAGAATGAGAAAAGTGGATCTACCCTGTAGGGCTGGGGAAGGCTGCAGTGTGGGGCTGGCTTCTAACTGGGAGAGCTCTGTGGGGCAGCCCTTGAGCCCTGCCTCTGGGGTACCTGTCACCTCTCCAGTGACAGAGCTTCTTCATGGTAAGGGAGGCCAGATCTGGCTCCTCTGATACCTCAAGACTTTGCAGTTCCAGAATCCTATGTGAAGGCCATGCATAATGTTTAGTGATCATGTTTAATCTGGGCACTGCCATTGCCTGTACCTTAGAGAAGAAACCCAGGGCTCAGGGCTCTGGGTACTCTTGCTTCCATCATTCGCTTTGAAGGGGGAGGGGGAAGGGGGAGTGGGGGGCAGGGAGGACTTGAACTTTCTTATGGGCTCTCAGGGATTAAGATCCGGGTCTCTGCTTTAAGGACAGAGAGCACATCTCTTCAGCTCTCCCTGCCTTGGGCTAAAAGGGGTCTCGGATTGTCAGGTACCCCCAAAATACCTCCATACCTGCTACTATCATTAACACTATCACATGATAAGGGGGAGCCGGCCTGTCCACAGTGTCTCACCCTCCCTCTGAAGAGGTGGCCAGCCTTTGGGGATGGGTGAGAGG
The DNA here is from genome assembly GCA_019843855.1 of Hylomyscus alleni. NCBI lineage: Eukaryota > Metazoa > Chordata > Mammalia > Rodentia > Muridae > Hylomyscus > Hylomyscus alleni. Next base: position 20,940 of record JADRCC010576767.1, read on the forward strand.
GTAAAGGGAAGAAAGGGCGCGCGCGCACGCACACACACACACACACACACACACACACATCTCAATACCTCACACCTTTCTCCTTTCAGGCTCCTGTGTGGTGAGAGATGCCTCTGGGGACGTGAATGACACCATGACTCCTGGCCCAGGCCCCTGTGAAGGTCTAGCCTGTGGCTATGGCTGGAACTTCACAGAATGCTCCCAGCAACGCAGCTGCCGCTATGGTCTCATCAACTACTACCAGGTATAAGCCGTGGGCCTGGCTGGAGGACACCCAAGGCCAGAGAGGTAGGGGAGACTGTGGGAGCTGAGGTGTCAGGACCACAGCCCGCGGCGGGGAAGGGATGCCCAGTAGTGTTTCTAGTTCGGCACCCCACATTCCCACAGACTATGAGCATGGTGTCTGCCTTCGCACCCCTGATCACAGCCGGCATCTTTGGGGCCACCCTGTCCTCTGCCTTGGCCTGTCTTGTCTCTGCTGCCAAGGTTTTCCAGGTGAGGTTGCAGAAAAAGGGGGCCGCCGGGAGTGGTGGGTTATGGCTGGGAAGAGCAGAATAGGAAAATCTCCGTCCTCCCGCCACCCCAAGCCATGGCTGCTGTGAAGTGGGTCATGTGATATGGGTCTGGGTGGAAGGGAAGGGAAACAGGCTAGCAAACTCTTAAAGGAAGTAGTCCTGTCTCTGTGGCGAGGCGACGAGGCGAGGGCTGGGTTTTACTGTTCTGAGAAATTGAAACCTGCTGAGATCATGAAGGGGGCCACACAGAGTCGAGAGCACGGTTGGCCCTAGGAAGGGCAAAGGGGAAGGTCCCAGCTAGGGTTTGAGTCTGGTGTTCACTGTCCACAGTGCCTGTGCGAAGACCAGCTGTACCCTCTGATTGGCTTCTTTGGCAAAGGCTATGGCAAGAACAGGGAGCCTGTGCGTGGCTACCTGCTGGCCTACGCCATTGCTGTGGCCTTTATCATCATTGGTAAGAGGCTCCTTCGCCTGCCCCTCTGTGAAGGTCCTCGGACCTGCTCCCTTGACCCCTGTGTCACTGGGCACTTGTTGAACAGCACTTATTTGGTGTTGAGGATGGAACCGACCAGGGCCAGGCACAAACTAAACACTTGCTTTACCATCGAGGAACGCCCCAGTCCCAGTGCATAAAACCTTTGTGTGGATGAAGCCCAGCCTGGAAAGCCCTTGGAAGGCCACACAATCCTTGCCCACCTCCAGACAGGGTGGCCTACCAAGCTGCGTCGGGTTGTTAGGGGGGAATTTTTCTTTCCTGCTTCTGCTTTCCAGTGCCCTGACAGCTGGGACACCACCCCAGCTCCAGGACACCAGTGGAGATGGGTCAAGCTGATACAAATGGCTAACTCAGTCATTATCCATGTACAGGCATAAACTAGACAAAGCCAGCCTTTTACTCAAATAACAGTTAGGTAGACTGGCCACTGCTGGCTTTGCTCCTGCTATACGACTGTTGATAAGTCATTTCTCTGAGCCACAGTTTGCTCAGCTGTAGAGTAAGGGGCAGCGCTTAGCTCTTAGGCTCTGCCCCCTATGCTTTCTGTGGAAAGCCCCCCCCTCCCTCCTCAATACTACCCCTCCCACAGACACCTTCCTGTTAGAGCCGGATCTCCGATGGTCCCATTAGTCACCTGGTCCCATTAGTCACCCGCCCATAAGACTTGCTCTAATGGTTGTTATTGCCCAAAGGAAGATTCTAGATACTAGATCCTGCTTCCTATGAAGAAGTGTCTCACCTAGGAGACTGAGAAGTGTGTTGTCTGGCCTTCTCAAAATCCACCCGTCTGCTCGGCCGCAGGCCTTTTGCTTATAGCTGTAGGCTTCTGGGTGGTACCTTTGGGCTGATGATTCTGACTTAGCCAAACTGAGGACTATGACCCTAAATACTCAAGGGGACCTAATAAGATTATGTGCAGAAATACCTGTCCTCAAAGGGCTGCTTATCTTTCTTTGGGCTCCCCAGAGAGACCCTAAATTCGACATGCACACGTTTATGTGAGTGTACTAGGACCAGCCAGACAGGGAAGAGAAAGCCCACTGTGGACAGGACTGGGAAATGCTCTCAGGGGTCTTTGGTCACATTGACAAATGTATTCGGTCAAAAAGTGTCATGACCCTTGGTCACCCAGTAGCCTGAAAAAGTCTATTCCCCTGTCTTCTACCTTCTAAATAATTTTATACATTTTGTTATGGGGAAGAGGGAACATATGAAGGTCAGAGGACAGCCTGCAGGAGTCCCTGCCTTCCAGCACATGGGTGATGGCTCAGGCCAGCAGGCTTGGTGGGAAGCTGAGTGATCCTGCCGGCCCCCTTCGTCTTCTTAAAAACTGAAACTTAGCGCACGCCTTTAATCCCAGCACTTGGGAGGCAGAGGCTGAGTTCGAGGCCAGCCTGGTCTACAGAGTGAGTTCCAGGACAGCCAGGGCTATATAGAGAAACCCTTTCTCGAGAAAAAACAAACAAACAAACAAACAAACAAACAAAAACCCTGAAACTTAGGTTTCCTAAGACACTGACCCTTCGAATTTCATGGGGCAAAGGACTCGATTCTCAGATGAGAAGGTTGAGTTGACTGGGCATCCAGGCCTGGCCATGCTAGGGGCCACCTTGAGAGTGTATGCTAGGCAGCTCCTGTGGCAGAGCCCAATATGTTTCCCCTCTCTCCCTGGGTCTTTGAAGCTGAACTCAACACCATCGCCCCCATCATTTCCAACTTCTTCCTTTGCTCCTACGCCCTCATCAATTTCAGCTGCTTCCACGCCTCCATCACCAATTCACCTGGTGAGCGGATCCTCTCCTGACCACAGGAAGAGGTGGGGAGGAGCTGGGGGGAGAGGGGAAGGCGTGGGTGGAGGTGGGCAGTTCAAAGCCGCCTACATTTAAAACCACGTGAAGGGAATCTCTGTACCCTAACAGAGCCAGTCATCCTTTACAGAGCACAGTGCATCCTTTACAGGGGATGGAGATTGTTCTATATTTCCACCCATCACTAATTTCTCGGGTGCCCGAAGTCTTGATTCTTCAGAAAGGGACGAATTTCCCAGTCAAGGATGGTGCAGCTGTTTATACACAGATCACCTCTAGGGGGCGCTGTTAATACTGCAGCAATTTAATTGCATAGATTTTTGGAGTGGTGGTGGTGCTTCTGCTGCTGCTACAAACCTTCTAGCAGACGGCAGTAGAGAGCCGAGGAATACTTAGATCTTCAAAGGGCCTGTTATCTCGACACTTTCCAGACAGACCAAAGCGTGCCCTGGCACTCTTAGAGATGTGCCATGGTTCAGTGGTCACTAGAAGTGGCCCCAACCTAGCACAGAGCCAGACAGAATCAAGTCTCTTTCCATCCGTCTAATCCCTTGGGTTCCAATAAGACCCTGGGATCTGATACTGTTGCTGATGCTGGGGCTGTGTTTGACCAGGGCTGGATATTACCTTCCTGGTATAGCTTGTCACCATGGTGAAATAAATGCCCAAGAGGCAAGGTTGTGGTACTCCCTAGAGCCTCCCGACCCCATCCCGGGAGTTAAGGCTGGTGGGGCCCTAGGGGTAGTGGGTGTGGAAGCATGGAGATTGCTGTAGCTCTGGGAGGAAGAAGGATCCTGAGCATGCGCATGTGCACTGGCCCGGCCCTGCCCAGGATGGAGACCCTCCTTCCGATACTACAGCAAGTGGGCGGCGCTGTTTGGGGCAGTGATCTCGGTGGTCATCATGTTCCTGCTTACCTGGTGGGCGGCTCTCATTGCCATCGGAGTCGTTCTCTTCCTCCTGCTCTATGTGATCTACAAGAAGCCAGGTGTGTGGCCGCCGACCCCTGGG
>JADRCC010576768.1:0-14048 GCA_019843855.1 Hylomyscus alleni
AATATGTATATATCCAAGTATATTAGTAAGAAGTGTTTTACAAAGTGTTGCATTTTAGGCATCCACATAGTTTGATACAGTATATAATATGTATGTAGTATATAAATATGAAACTAAAGATCAGTAGGTTTACCTTTGTTTTTAAAGCTGTCTTTGAATGTTTCAGAATTCTAGTTTATATTGAATTTTATATAAATATTCTCATGTATGGATACCATTGTTGTTTATAATGTTTATTTTAATAGCACAATTTAAGCCAGGCATGGTGTTACATACCTTTAATGCAGGCTCTAAGGATGGGGGAGTTATAGGACAGAGACAGACAGATCTCCATGAGGTCAAAGCTAGCCTGGTCTACATTGTAAGTCCTTGAACAGCCTGGATAACATAGAGCCTGCTGCTTCAAAGCAAAAGAAAAGCAACAACAGTGGTGCAGTTAAATAAAATTTAAGATAAATTAGTCATCTTCTGTGAATAAACAAGTTATTTGTTCCTCAGTTAAAACACTGTCTAATCTAATGCAGGATGCCAAAGTCTGCTGGTTAGAACGCTCTTTAAGTCAGATGATAGTCATGGTGAAGTTCCTGAGAATCTCACTGTGTACTCATACACATGGAGTTTGCATAGGAACTTCATGGGCCTCGTAGACCTTTTACAGCTGTCATGTTTAGCTTTTTGTCCTATCCAGTGATGGTAAAAAAGGATCGGCTTTCACAGAATTAAGCTAATGGAGCCATAAGAGTGGATGTTTTGAATCTGTGTTGGTTTTGTTTTTAAGGAAATACACAGGATTATGGAATTGTTTGCCAAAGCCTACAGTTCCAAGCATCCATGCTTGTTGTTTTAACTATTTTGGTGGATTTTTTTCCAAATTGTATTACATCCTTTCCTTCTGTCTAAAAAAAAATTCGTCAAACATCAGTTGACATTTTCTGATTTCTTGGGGTGATCATTAGTGATGTTACTGCATTTTTAGAGTGCCAGAGGGTAGGCGCAGCTGTTTTTCCCAGCTGACAGCCTTTATTCCCAGTTAAACACCTCAGAAGCTGTGCTTCTGTGTCCGTGTGTTCCTCTCTCACCTCTTTTAGTCAGGCTGTTACCTTAAGTTCCCTTTGCTGTCAGTGGTGTGTCTCACTCCCATCCCTGTAGCCAGCCTTCATTCCTTATGGCTAATATACTAGGGATCAAGGTTCGGATACTATAATTGCTAAAACTACACATAAGATCAAAGGCTTTGAATGAAGATATAAGGCCTTTCCCTCATAAATAAAATGTAAGAGCTTAGTATTTGCTAGTTGTTCAGCTTCTGTCTTCTAGCTGTTTTCTTGATAGCCTAAACTGGTAATTATTTTCTGTTGCTACTGCTACTATATTAAATTTTGCTATACAATAAATTTTGATGTCTGAAAAAAAAATACCTCCTAAATTTTCTGTAACACAGTTGTGAATCATTGCCTTTCACTTATCCTTTCGAATAGGTAGGTGTATTCTAATTCAGTAATGGTACCAGTATCTTTCCAATTTGCTGGATAAAGAATTAATAGAATTTTCTCCACTTTAAATGTTTTTTTTTCTCAACTAGGTTGTGATGTTCAATTAGCCAATTACTAAGAGGCAATAGTAAGCAACTGATAGTAATAGTTAATGCGATAAACAAGCATTCTCTAATATTCAGTGATCAGTTGTTGCTTCTGTGACAGATTTTTATAGAGCTGAGTGCTGACTTTAAATTACTATAATATGATTATTGTTGCCTCCTGTTAGATGGTGGAGTCTATCGACCTGCTGCTGTCCCAGCTTCTTCATGTCTCATATGCCTCATCTCGTATTCATTATTTAGGTCTCCACCGGACTAGCTCTTATAGTTACTTCAACATACAATTTTTCTGTTTGTGGTTCTGTATATACTCTTTATAGAGATCTTTCCTTCTCAAGGTCTGTGATCTGATGTCCTGTAAACCTCAGATCAGGTGTCAACTCCTCATGGAAGTCACTTTAAGTCTCTAGCCACTTAGCCACCTACTTAATAGGAACATGTAGCACTCTGGTCACTACATCTTGAGTTTCTCCTCCTGCCCTTTAAGATCCTCAGCGGTAACAAGCATGTTACTAACGTAAAAGCATTTAGTAAATGGTCTTCGAGGAATACCAGGTCTTCCAGGTATGCTGTTGCCTGAATTACTTTAGTGAGCACTAATCTGGGTTTGGAAGCTTCAACCAAGCTTACTAGTAAAGCTAAATAAGCCCGTCTCTGAAATCGTTTTGTGAGATTTGCTTAGCCCTTGTGTGTGCTTGAGACCTGTTATATATGGGTACATACAGACAACTTATTCAGCTTCTATAAACATACACTCTCAGTGCAGTTAGTGACTTGACTTTTCCCTCCTCATGTTTTCTGACATGAAGCTTTCCAGAATTTTGATTGTTGTTTTTCTCTGATAGCTAAAGAACCAAATAAATCATTGACTCAATTATGCAGGTGTTTTCAGCTAACCATATTTCACTGAGTCCTACTATGCACCAGGGGTGCAGGGCAGAACAGTTGTGAAGAAGGCATGCTAAAGCCCAGGCTTTACTCAACTTGGTTTGTACTCATAGGTAGGTAGACAGACAGACAGACAAGCCAAAATTAATTTTAATTACAGTAATACAAGGCACAAAAGATACTGGCTTAGATCAGTTGATAGCCATAGGGATAGTAAAAACAGGTCCCATTCTGAGTCTACCTGAAGAATCTGTTAGGGACTAGATACAAAGAGTTGAGGGAAAAGAGGAAAGGAACGTTTCAAGGATTTGGGCAAAAGTTAACTGAAGGGATGACATTAACTTTTAATACATAGACACATGGGAATGGGGATGTAGCTCAGTTAGTAGATTGCTCACCTAGCGTGCACAAAACCCTGGTTTCATCCCCAGCAGGACATATACGGGGGGGGGGGGGGGCATCTGTAATCCTAGCACTTGGGAGGCAGGAAAATCAGAAATTCAAGGTAATCCTTAGCTATGTGGTGAGTTCAAAGCCAGCCTGGGCTCTGTGAGAACTTGTCTTTTAAATAGATACACAATTCTGGTAACAAAAGAGAGCTTAGTACTAATCTAACACCCTCAGAGATAATAATTAGAAACTTAGCCCAAAATGCTGAAGAACTTAGACAGTGCTGAAGAGTTTGACCCATGAAAGAAAAGAATCAATTGGCTAAGATTTCTATTTTCATGATCACCTACAAAAGTACTGCAATTTAAGGTAACTAAATTCATGCAAAAAACATACAGTTGTTTGACTTCAGGTGTCAAAAAATGGCGTTTCAAGGTTTCCAGAAAGACTAAAAGTTGAGGAAACAAGAGACAGGAACTATCAGATTTCTTATGAACTTCCTGGAAATCTTTAACTGACTGTAAGTGCTTAAGCAACGAGAAAAATTCAGAGAAGCTAATGAAAAGCAAAAGCTAAAATATGTAAAAGAGCAGTGTATACGTAGCTTGAAAAAATTACAGCTCAAAGAAATCAGTTAACAATACAAATGTTTAAGGGGTGGTAATTTAAATTCGTTTGCAGTGTGCAGTGAAACATTGACAACTTGAAGCAGGGAGCATAGAGTCAAGAGAATGGAATAGAAGTGTGCCCTGGATAATCTGCATGTTGGAAATAGACGAACTTTAAAGCTACTGCAAGGAAGGATTCAATGGAAACATTAGTAATGAGGAGTAAAAGAATGGAGATCTGCAGAACCTAGTTATAGAAAGAAAGAAAATAGAAACAATAGCATTATGTTTGGTATGGTAGTGTTGGGGTCTGGGAATTGCCTGACAAGGCACTCAGATACCAGTCTCAGTCACACAGGGCGGTTTATTCAGTGCACACTCCAAGATTGATCCATCAGGGAGGAGCTAAACTGCATCTCCCTCCTCCCCGGCCCCCGGCTAGAATCCTGAAAGCCACCAACATCTGTGCCAAGTTATGCCACCAATCAGGAGTTAGGGATAGGGGATTTCCTTAGGAACATGTCTTTGTTGTACATTTATCCTGATTTCATTGGTTAGGATATTCATCTTTGGCAGGAGACTTGCCTAACACTCACGTCTCAACTTCCCAACCAGGGTGTCAGTTACCCACATACATGACTCTGCCAAGTAGGATGTCAATTTCCAGGGAGGTCTTAGGAACTTAAAATTTTATTCAACACCTACTCAAAATGGAAGTCTTATTCTAAATGGCTTCTTATATTGGTATAGGTGTCTTTTTTGTGTTAGAGTCCATCCCAGGGACAGCTTATTAAAGCTCGGACACACATTCACAAGTGCAGGAAGTACTGCTAGACAGTTGGCTTAGGTTTGGGCTTATTGTGGCTCACTTACAAAGCAGTCCTAACTGACTTCTATTGTGATTGTTTTCCAAGAGCACTAAAGCACAGAATGTAACACAATATGTAATCAACTTGGGCATGAGAAAATTTTCTAATAACAGCACATGAGAAATTTTCCTTCTAACATTAGTAGCAGCACAAAATGGCTGGCTAGAGAGGCAGCAGTTATCTATGCCTTAACAGATACTACATGCCTTCAGTTCTAGCTTTTGGGACACAGGCAGGTGGGTCTCTGCATTCTAGACCACAGTGGTCTACACAACGATTTCTAAGCCAGCCAAGGATATATAGTGAGACCCTGTCTCAAAGAGAACTGTAGAATTGAAATATGTAACACCTAAAATGAGAGCATGACTGGATGGGTCATGCTTGGGTTTATTAGCTGGGGATACTAAAAGAAAAGTTGACTGCTGTTATTAACAGATCAATAGAAATTAACTAGTTAGGGAAACAAAAAAGATTTGGGGGCCTTTGTGAGATGAAGGGAACCATAGTAACTGGTGAAACCATATCAGGCATGATAGGTATCTCAAATAGAGACAAAGAGAGAAGGGGGATTTAAAGGGATACTGACCTAAATAAATTCAAAAGTTCATTTAGAAAAATCATCTTAAAGAACCAAGAAATGCAGTGAACTTGAAGCATGGTAAATGCCAAGGGAAGAGCAACAAGGTATATGATAAGCAAAGAAAAAATTTTGTAAACAGAGAAAGCATAAATTACTGTACATATAGAACAACAGCAGTACATTTGACTAATTACTTTTCCTAGAAAACAAGCAGAAACAAAGACAATGGAATGTGGTCTTAAAATACTGAAAAAGAAAAAAATCAACTTAGAAATATTCTAGTAAAATTTTTTCATCAAATATGAAATTATCTGCCAGGCAATGGTGGCGCATGCCTTTAATCCCAGCACTTGGGAGGCAGAGGCAGGTGGATTTTTGAGTTCGAGGCCAGCCTGGTCTACAGAGTGAGTTCCAGGACAGCCAGGGCTATACAGAGAAACCTTGTCTCAAAAAACCAAAAATAAATAAATAAATAAATAAATAAATAAATAAATAAATCAAAATATCCTTTCAATAAATAAAAGATAGGATTGACTGTGACAGTCCTCCCTGTAGAGCCCTCCATGGTGAGGAGCACAAGAAGTGGTTGTACTTGTATAAATGTAGATGGTTTGCTTCAGAACCTAACTGCTTACTACAAAGTTTACAGCACTGACCTGTGGCTCTACAGCATATCTAAAGATGAAATGTGTGGCAGGAGTGTCCTAACTGAAGGGGATGAAGGGATTTCTTATATCTTTGGAAGGAACACAAGAATAATTTTTAAGTAGGCTATGTAATGCCAAGTTTGGTGATACATACCTTTAATCCCACACTTGGAAGATAGAGACTGTCCAATCTCTGTAAGTTCAAGGCCAGCCTAGTTTACATAGGATAGCCACAGCTACACAGTGAGCCCTGACTGAAAGCAGGACTATATATTATGATGAAGCTTAGAAAGTATCTAAAGATGTCAGGGGAGAGCAACAAGGTGTCAGAAATCAAAACAACTAGCAAGATGGTGGCTTAAACTCAGCAATATCAATAATTGTAAGGAAGCTATTTTAATGGAAACTGCCAGACCATATATTCTAACAAACAAGATCTTATGAAATACTTTTTATAACGTATGCATCTTAAATATAAAAGCACAGATAGGTCTAAAGTAATTGGGTAGAGAAATACGGTGTGAAGATGAATAGTGATCACAACAAACTTCAGACAGCTGCTATCAAGTAAGTGTAGACGTGACGCAGAATGCTCTAATGAGCCTTCACAGGCTGAGTGTTTGTACTGCCTGTTAGCAGCTTGTTATGTGTGTCAGCGAAAACAGAATTAAGACAGACAAGTCCACATCATAATTGAATACAAATACTTGTCTCTAAGAAATTATCAAAATAGGCAAAAAATCAACAAAAATATAGAAATTTGAAATATGCTCAGTTACCTTGATCTGATTCACATGTAGAACATTACAACAAAAAGATTACATATTGGAGCATTTACCAGACTAGACCAAATATTAAGTTTCAATACTTAGCAAAACTTAACATTGTACAAAATGTTCCTTATAATTAAAATAATATAATATCAGGGCTGGAGAGATGGCTCAGCGGTTAAGAGCACCAACTGCTTCTACAGAGGTCCTGATTTCAATTCCCAGCAACCACATGGTGGCTCACAACCATCTGTAATGGGATCTGATGCCCTCTTCTGGTGTGTCTGAAGAGGGCTACAGTGTATTCATATACATGAAACAAATAATTATTTTAAAGTATATATACATATAATATCTAGGAGTGCCTTCCCCCCATGCATTTGGAAGTTAATATGCTTCTAAATAACCTATAGGTCAAAGAAATTGAGAAGTACTGTTGAGCTATAAATGATAATAAAAATAAAACAAACTCAGCAAAGTTTGTAGACTATGGCTAAAGCAGTACTTACTGAAAATTAATTAGGTGTATACCCAAGTGTTTTGTGTACATATGTCTGGTGCCTGATGTCCAAGGAGGCCAGAAGAGGGCACCGGATCCTCAGGAATTAGGTATGGGTGTTTGTGAGCTTCCACATAGGCACTGGAGGGAACTGAACTCCAGTGCTCTTAACCATTGGGAGAGCTCTCTAAACCCCCAACAAGGAACATCTTTAAGACCTTGGCTAAGGCAAAGATTTCTTACATCTATATCAAAGGTATACTCCATGAAAGAACAATATTAGCAAGCTGGACCTTGTCACTATTCAAAACAGGAGATCCCCAAGGCAAGTCAGCTAACTAGTCACCAGCTGGAACTGGTGAGCTTCAGACTCAGTGAGGAGCCTGCCTAGTAAATACAGTGGAGAGCCATTGAGGAAGACATGCTACGTCAACCTCAGGCATTGTTTTCTGTAAGCATACATACTTATGCATATGCGTGTGCGCGCGCGCGCGCGCGCACACACACACACACACACACACACACACACACACACACACACACACAACATATACCTGAAAAAAATACCATTAAGAAAACGAAAAGATGGGCTGGAGAGATGGCTCAGTGGTTAAGAGCACTGACTGCTCTTTCAAAGGTCCTGAGTTCAATTCCCAGCAACCACATGGTGGCTTACAACCTTCTGTAATGGGATCCAATGCCCTCTTGTGGTGTGTCTGAAGATAGCTAAATTGTACTCATACATAAAATAAATAAATCTTTAAAAAGAAAAAAGAAAGTAAAAAGATACCAGACAACTAATAGACAATACTTTTAAGAGGCTACGAGAATGACTCTGTTAAGAGCACTGACTGGTTTTGCAGAGGACTCAGGTTCAGTTCCCAGCACTCACATGATGGCTCATAGCCATCCAAAACCCTAGTTCCCAGGGACCTGATGCCCTCTTCCAAGCTCTGTGGGCACTGGGCACATATACCCACACACACAATAAATAAAAGTAAAAAGAAAATACTTGCCTTTTTTAGTTATTATTTTACGTATATGAATATACTGTAGCTGTCTTCAGGAGGCATCAGATCCTATTACAGATGGTTGTGAGCCACCAGGTGGTTGCTGGGAATTGAACTCGGGACCTCTGGAAGGGCAGTCAGTGCTCTAACTACTGAGCCATCTCTCTAACCCAAGAAAATACTTTCAAAACATTTATCTAATAAAATTTGTATACAGATTTTTTTTTACTTAAAGGACAATAAACATTAACAAGGCTAATACACACATGAAAGTATATTAAAATGATTAACCATAAATCACAAAACTGTTTCATAGCAGTTCTACACTTGGTTATCTACCCTAAGCAGATGCCCGAAGAGACTTTCATCCATGAGTGTTTAGATGAGCGTTATTTATAGTGATCAAAAACTGGAGCCAGCCTAATGTCTACCAACTGATGAGTATGTTCTATCCATGCAGTAGAACACTTTGTCTCTTTTACATGTGTTTTAATGGGTTTCTGTGTTTCTGATTTCTTTACCCAGCAAAACTTCTTATATAGCCTGTTTTTTTCCTGGATTCATTACAATTGTACAGGAATAATTCCTTGAAGGATGTTTAGAATAAGTGGTTTGTTGCTGTTGCTGCTGCTGTTGTTGTTGTTTGAGTAGCCTCTTAAAAGTACATGTATCAAAACATTTTATCCTATTATTTAATGATCCTCAATTTTCCTCAGAACTTTAAAGTTATAATACTCTGACCTATGGCCATACTACCTTCAGTTTTCCATTCTTGACTTACCTCAGAAAATAAGCAGGCCCCTAACTGGTTAGTAGTTAGATGGAAAACCCCCTGGGAATAACAGGTGCTGTAGACGCGTGCGTGCGTGCGTGCGTGCGTGCGTGCGTGCGTGCGTGTGTGTGTGTGTGTGTGTTCGTGCGTGTGTGCATGTGTGTGTGCATATATTATAAATATGTATGTATATATATTTCTAATACTCCATTGTTTACTAGCTTCCATTGTTGCTAGTGAAAATTTTTATATCTGATTATTAAACTTTTGATGCATCTCTCTGGAAACTCTTGTAATATTTCTTTAGTAAGTTTTGCTATTTTGTGACCCATAATTTAGAAATTTTTCTTCTTTTTTTTTTCCTTCTCTTCCTGCCTAACACTGGTAGATCTTTCCCTTTAAAGATTCCTTATCATTTCTTCAGGGCATTTAGCCACTTGCCAACACTTCCAAGTCCTATGAGCCTAAGCTTGTACTTTATGTTTCTCTGTCATTCTGTGTTGTATTTTTGGAAACTTCTTGGAGACATCTTTTGTTTCTAACTCACATTGTAATTTACTCCCATTGTAATTTACTCTCTCATGGTTAACAGAAGTACCCGTCATAGTGTAAGAACAGATAGGTGTCCACTAGAACATCTAACACTTGCAGTATTAGAATTGGTTCCAAATGAATAACAACAACCTTAGAGTATGGACATGTTGTAAATATCTAACAGATTTAAAGAAAGAATACTTTTAAAGTATCTGGCCTCTACTGTCCTGTATAGGTTGGTACCCAACGATATATGTCTCCTTTGTCCCCAGTTCATTATACCTGGGATTCCCTCAGATGTTATCCTGTATGTGTATCCTTCTTTAGAATACAGTTTTCCTTGTCTCTTTGGTAATTGCCTGGACAGTTTGCTCATCTTGTGTTCTACAATCCATTCACCTACCTTAGGGTTCAGTAAGGACTCACCGTGATCCACAATGATCATGAGAGAGGCAGGTTATCCCATTGCTCTGCCCTGCAACCCAGCTTACAGCCTTGCCGCATTAACCTACGTGTGTTGGCTCAGCTATTCCAGATGGAGCTCATCTGTTAATCATCCTGATATATCTTGAGTCTCCAGTTCCAGCCTGCTGTGCTTGCAGCGCTCCCTAACTTCTCTCCCACCTGTGGCTTCCATCAGCATTTCCTTCCTGCCCCAAGTCTTCACCAGTGTGCTCTTGTCTGCTTCCGGAGACTGATGATACACTTTTCTTTTGTTCCTATGGATGATTGGTATTTGTTGAATTTTATTTCCACGGGGAAGAAACTGCCCAATTTCAAGTAACTTTCCTGTTATGTTCTGTTACATCACTTCAATTTATTTTCGTCATAATGTTCATCTCTAGTTAGTCCAGTTATCCCAGCACTTGGGAGGCAAAGGCAGGTGGATTTCTGAGTTCAAGGACAGCCAGGGCTATACAGAGAGAAACCCTGTCTCGAACCCACCCCCCCAAAAAAAAGAAAGAAAGAAAAAAGAAAAGAAGAAGGAAGAAAAGAAAGAAAAGGAAAAAAGCGCTGACTGCTCTTCCAGAGGTCCTGAGTTCAAATCCCACAACCACATGGTGGCTCACAGCCATCTGTAATGACATCGGATGCCCTCTTCGGGTGTGTCTGAAGACAGCTATAGTGTACTTACATATAATAAATAAATAAATCTCTAAAAAAAAATTCTCTTTCCATATTATACACAAACCATCCAGAACTCTTCTGCAGATACCTGTGCTTCCATCAGCTAGTGGGGTTAGCCTTACAGAATTAACATCTCTCCTTTGTGGTTATTACAGTAATTCTTTTAATTTTGTTGTCTTATTATTTAGGCAAAGATGCAATTTATACTATTCCAGTAAAAAATATTCTTGCTGTGGAAAAACTGGAAGAATGCTCTTTCAACAAGAAAAATGTAAGTTGTATAAATAGTGAAACATTTTAAATCATCAGGTATAAGTCATTTTGGTATTTGCCATTCAGGTCTCTAAGTAATGTCCCAGCTTAGGCCACTCAGCTGGTGCAGGACCCTCCAGTCACCAGGTTGGCCTCTTTGTTTCTTAGCATCTCCACACAGACTCCTCGTTCCCCCAGTTTCTCTTGCATCTGAAATTACCTTTGTTCTTATTCAGATAGTGGCCATTCCTTTGCACATGCATGGCATCTACAGTTTATATTGTTCTGGTTCTTGGCACCATTAACTAAGATGGTCTTTGGTGCTGACCTGCTTAGTGGAACATTCACTAAGACACATTAGCAGCCATTTCTTAGCCAAGCAAGCTAGGTCCAAGTGCTTTTTCTGTTTGTGTATTATATGTTGTTTTTAAGGCTTCTCTAACTTTTTATCTTAATATCCAATAAAGATGTTCCAGGTGATACATACAGAGAAAACTCTGTACATCCAAGCAAACAATTGTGTGGAAGCCAATGAGTGGATAGATGTCCTGTGCAGGGTGAGCAGATGCAACCACAACAGGCTCAGCTCTTTCCATCCCTCAGCCTATCTCAATGGAAACTGGCTCTGCTGCCAGGAGACGAGTGAAAGCACACCAGGCTGCAAGCCATGCACTGCGTGAGTGACTTACTGACCGTACTCCGGTGTGGATATGAGAATACGATGCTAAGTTGAAGTAGAAGTAGCTGAACACAGAGGCTGCATGGTGATGAAGACATTTCTATAAACCATGTCTTTCTAGAAAGGCTTGGGTTGTTGTCTAGTGGTAGAGTGTCTGCCTGACACACACATGGGCTTTGGTTGAATCCTAGTACCACAAAAAATAAAATATGGAGAGTAAGTAAATTACTATAGACACAAATGTAAATTAGTGGTGGTCAGGGACTAGATGGACTGTTGCCCTTTTATTGTTGATGTGTTGTTTGGTAAAGAATTATAGGTTATAAAACATTTTTATTGGGACTTCAGAGCAGTTAGTCCTTGCTGCTCTTGTAGAAAGAAGACCCAAGTTTAGTTCCAAAACCTGTGTGACACCCGCTCCAGAGCACAGATTGGATGCCCTCTTCTAGCCTGCAAACACGAGCGCGTACACACACATACACACACGCGCACAGGCACGCAAGTGAGATCACATGCGCACACACAGATAATACACAGTAAAAATATTTTTTATATGATTTTACTTCAAAATCCTTTTCAAGACTTGAGTCGTTAACAACCAGACTTTGTGATCCTGTTAAACTATCTTGGGAACTAATTTCTGAAGTCTTTTTTGCAAAATTCTAATTCTAGTTTTAGTTTCAGTTCATTCTAATGTTAACAAAGAATTTTTCCAATGTCTTTAATTTTCTTTTTATCATAGAGGTATCCCTGCAGACATCCAGATAGATATCGATGAAGACAGAGAAACAGAAAGAATTTATTCCATTTTTACCCTCGGTTCACTTAAGCTGCAGAAAATGGAAGGTAAATACACACTCTACTTTTATGAAACCATTATTCTTCATTATTAATTTCTAGGTTATTTCTTTGACTTTTTAAAAAGTTGAAAATACTTATATTTCCTAAGTTATTGATAATGAAGTTTACAAACCCTCAAAGGAAGCATCAATCTTTACCTATTCATGAAATTAAATAATTATTCTTATGTAAATGTTATTGTTCTGTTTAATAAATTGTTATAATAAAGTCACCTGTGCTCTTATCAAAGAAATTGGCTTAATAACTTCAAAATTGAGCTGGGCAGTGGTGGCACACGCCTTTAATCCCAGCACTTGGGAGGCAGAGGCAGGCGGATTTCTGAGTTGAGGCCAGCCTGGTCTACAGAGTGAGTTCCAGGACAGCCAAAGCTACCCAGAGAAACCCTGTGTCGAAAAACCAAATGAAAAAAAACAAAAAAAACAAAAAAACTTTAGAACCTTTTAAATTATACTACAGATTACATTTGTGGAATTTAGTTTTCTGATGAGAGGTTTCACTGTTCCTTGCAGAGGCTTGTGGGTCTATCGCTGTGTATCAGGGGCCACAGAAAGAACCTGGTTATTCCAAGTTCACCATTGAGGATTCTGTTGCAACCTTTAAGACAATTCAGCAAATAAAGAGCGCCATAGAGAAGCTAGATGAACCTCATGAGAAATACAGGAAGAAAAGATCAAGTAGTGCAAAATATGGAAGCAAGTAAGTGTCCTCGGGCTCTGCTCCGCTCCCGCGTCAGGACCCAGCCTTTCCTTCCTGTGCGCATGCTTCCCCACCGTTCCCTCTCCTGGTTGCCCTCAGCCCAGCTCTCCTTTACATAGGTACTGGACGGACGTCATCACTGCTTTGAATATCGTAGTCAGTTGTAATTCACTCTGAATAATTCGTAGTTTTTTCTTTTTGTTGTCTCCTTTATATTTCTCACAATACATTATATTTATAATATATAATAATTTATAATAAATACCAAAAAAGTAAGCCATAACAGTGCATAGAAGCATTTGAAGCCTCGTTTCAAGTGCTACATCTCAGATGAAGAGGATGAGCTGGCCAAAGACAGCAACAGCTTGCACGCAGTGGGACATGTTCCTCTCAGGACTCAGAGTCCTTGCTGCACTATTTTAAATAGTCTTTGAAAATTATGGTGGTCAGTACTTTTATATTTCTGAATAAGAAAAATTAGTTTTATTGACATAAATACATTCTTCTTTGGTAGAAAGCTTGGCACATTATGAAGGTTGTGTTGTAAACATCCTAATTCTCTATTTTCTTCATTGGTATAATTGAGTATCTTCCAACAAAAGTTAATCTAGTTTTCCTAAAGTCCTTCAAAGTTCCTTGCCAAGGCTTGACCATTCTTTTTCTTTTTTTTTTTAAAGATTTATTTATTTATTATATGTAAGTACACTGTAGCCGTCTTCGACACCACAGAAGAGGGCATCAGATCTCATTACAGATGGCTGTGAGCCACCATGTGGTTGCTGGGATTTGAACTCACAACCTTCGGAAGAGCAGTCAGCACTCTTAACCACTGAGCCATCTCTCCAGCCTGGCTTGACCATTCTTAAATTGTACCTTATAATCCATGCATATCATACCCTGACCAACTTTGATTTTCCCTTTTAAAAAATACCAACTTGGGGTTGGAGAGGTGGCTCAGCAGTTAAGAACACTGACTGCTCCTCCAGAGGTCCTGAGTTCAATTCCCAGCGACCACATGGTGGCTCATGACCATCTGTAAAGGGATCTGATGACCTCTTCTTGTGTGTCTGAAGAGAACAACAGTGTACTCAAATAAAATAAATAAATCTCTAAAAAAAAAAAAAAAAAACAATTCAGCTGCTGGTGGCACTGTTGCCCACTGCCCTTGCGTTGTCCTTCACAGGTGTTTTCTTCTTTCTTGGGGTCAGGGAAGGTCTTGGGCTGAGGAAGTCACTTGGTGTTGCTGTGATTGCCTAGCATTCAATTTC
>JADRCC010576769.1:0-20776 GCA_019843855.1 Hylomyscus alleni
TCTAGAGATATTTGCTGGGGAGTCACTGTCTATTTAGTGTGTCCAACAAAATTTTGTCTATCTATTTTCGAGATATACTTAAGAAGGTAAAGTGAGAACAACTTTAGGAGGCTTAGTCATTGAAGTTTCCCTTAGTAATGTTGCTATCATATGGCTCAGTGTACCGGTCACCAGTGATGTATGCTGATATTGTCAGGGCATCTTCTGAGTAAAATTAATATTGCTTAAGTGTAAAGACACTCCATCTTCCACCTACTTTGATTCCCTTGTCTTCGGTTCTGTTTTAATTTTGTAAATTATGTAATTATATACATAATAAAGGTAGAAACTATGTGTTGAACTTTCTATCAGAGCTTGAAAAATGTATAAAACAGCAAATGAATTTTAAAAATGGCTATTTAGAAGGAAACCACAAGTTTGCTGGTCTGCTGTGACAAGAATGTACATGCAATCTGCAACATGCACCCAGTGCCACGGCCTGAGCCTCTCTGTCAGGCCTTCCTTGCTGTGATAGATTGAACCCTGAAAAACATGAGCTGAAAATAGATTTTTTTCTCTTTTATTTATATTTGGTGTCATGATCATAACAGTACAAAAGGGACTGATGTAAAACATTGGTGCCATAGATGTGGGGGACATTGTTCTGATCAAACCCACTATGTGCCTTTTAAAGCTTTGCAACTGACTTGCGG
Source organism: Hylomyscus alleni (assembly GCA_019843855.1). Classification (NCBI taxonomy): domain Eukaryota; kingdom Metazoa; phylum Chordata; class Mammalia; order Rodentia; family Muridae; genus Hylomyscus; species Hylomyscus alleni. Next base: position 693 of record JADRCC010576769.1, read on the forward strand.
GAGAAATCTAAGAGAATTTGGGTTCACGGGCTAGAGAAACCTGAGAAGGCTGGGAGCAGAGTTGAGTGTCTGATTATGATGAAACTCAAAAGAAGATAATGCTGACAGAAATGGAAGCAATTAATGACAGACTAATCATCTTTCAAATGGGGAACTCTATCTGGGAGTAGATCTTAGAGAGCATCCATGCTAGAGTTTGTCAAATAATTTGTCTATGCCTTGTGCATATCCTAAACTTGTGACTGAGCCAGAACTAAGAAGGAATGGACTGATGAATTTGTCAGAAGATAAAAGACAGCTTAACTCTCAGACTGTGGAATTGCTATTGCTGGCTGCTCTTTGCCAGAATTGCAGTGAGAATCAGGAGCAAAGTGGAGCAGAAATTTGTTAAACATATGCTGTTTATATGGAAAATTAGCACAGGTGGGTTCAGCAAAGTCCTATGGCCAAAGGACTGCAGTTGTCATAGAGACTAGTGCTTTAAAAAGCCCCAAGTTATTCTCATTGAAACAATTAAAAAAAAAGGCTTTAATGGAATTTCAGGAATTGAGAAGCTGTCACCCATTACAGGCTTCAAAGCTTCAAGTTCATTTGAAAGACTGACCTTTGAAGAGACTACCTCAAGGAGGTATTTTTCCATGTTTAACCCAAAGGGACTTAGAAGTTGCCATAGCAGCGACTCACAAGACCCCATCTCCTGACTGAGCTGGTAGCAATGGCTTGTGTTATCCACGTGGCACCCACTTTGCATGCTTGTGAAACACAAGAGTCATGGAATCATAAAGTCTAGCACAAAGATTCCAAAGGAAAGCCTGTGAAGCCAGGTAATGTGTAGCAGAAATGAATTCTGTGTGTGGATCTCCTGACTAAAGTAAAGCATACAGCCATGACAGACAGTAAAGTGTCAGAAAGAAAGCCCAGGATATTAGAGATGCTGGGAAAATGTTACCTGCCAAAGTAAGTGCTAAATGGACACACCTCAAGAGAGATGCTGTGTTGTCTGAAAACATTAAGACCAATAGGGTGAGGATTTCAAATCTGTTGGAACTCAGATCATTATCCAAAATATTGGTCATAGAGCTGCTGGATTTAATGTTTGTATTGTACACACTTGATCTTACTTTGTTTCCAGCCTTCATTTTTATGCTTGTATATCTCCCTTGTGAAATGGAACTGTATCCACTGTAGCATTGTATATTTGAAATACACAATGTTCTTTTTAATTTTATAGGGGGTCATATTTGCCTTGAGTCTCAAAAGAGAATTGGAACTTGGTAATTTTCAACGTTGTGGTAATGCTAAGATCTGGTGACTATTGAAGTCAGATTTAATGCATTTCCCATTATAAGTTGGCCATGAACAATTGGGGTCTAGCAATTGAATGGTATAGTCTGAATCTGAAATGTTCTCCATGCCTATACTCTTGGTTTCAATGCTTTGTCTCTAGCTACTGATGCTAATTTGAAGTTCTGAAATCTTAGGAGATGAGACCTATCAAAAGAAATTATGCTGCTGGAGCAGATCCTGTAGGCATATTATCCCGATCAATTTCCTGGCTTCCTGGTCCAACAGGATGTGAAAGCTTCTACAACAAACACTTAAAACCATCATGAATTAAACTGATTTTCCACTTCTTTCTGGCCACAATGGATTTAAAAACCCTCTGAAAGTGTGAGCCAAAACAAATAATTTTTTTCTAATAAATATAGAACCATAAGAAAATATAATTCCCTTGTTGATGGCTTCCAATTATTATTGTAGTTTCTATGAAGATAGTTGCACATACAACTGAAGAGGAAGACATGAATTTGGGAGGGAAATGTCTTAGGGAGAAATTTCTTTAGGAGGAAATTGGGGAGAAGCAAAGGGGCTGTATATGATCATCTTTCATTATATACATGTATGAAGTTATCAAGAATAGAAGAAATTATAAAAAAGAAAGTATAAGGAACAATTTTAAAGAATAGACTAAGCACCCTTTTTTCCTCTCCCTTCTCCATCTCTTCTATTCTTTTTTCCCACTTCTCTCCAATTTCTTCCCTTTTCTTCTTTCCACAAATAAAGCACTTACTATATATATATATATATCATGTGACAAAAGGCTGCCCATAGTAACTACGTACTTGTGATATTTGGAGAACAGTCAGGGGAACAAGAAGTAATAACAGTTTCAGGGTCAACTTTGTATATATATGGCAATACATGAATCTTAATAACCATGGCTAGAAAATAGTATCAAAGGGTAAATTAGGGTTGTTAACCTCTCTTTGAAAAGGCAAGAGAATTTAAATACGTTTAAGTGGCCATTAGATATAAAATGCAAAAAATATGGTAATAAAAAGATGGACTGAAAATTAATTTTATTCATATGTTTTATATTCACTTACATATAGTAAATGTGGAGCCTAACTGGTAATGTAAATAAAGGAATCGACATCTTGATTCTGTTGTGTTTAAAAGTAGGATGTAAGTATGTATGCATGGTTAAAGGAGAAAAACATACAGTAACATAAAACTATGCACAACTAAATACCAGGAGAGAAAGTCATGAGTGATTCATTTCATTTTGTGATTCCGAACACCTCATTCTGAGTAGTTGAGTTGGAGGATAAATCTATGTGATACAAACATAGAAGACAGGCTAGGAAGTCTTCTAGGGCCAATAGGAGAGGGCACATAATGACCACTGATGTAACCGATAAGAGGATCTTAAGGAACCGTGAAAAACAGTGTATGATAACGGCATGGAGTAAAATGAGTAAGGGCCATGTTTCATTTTCTGTTTGTTGTCTATACTCACAGTAGTACTTACTTTGAAAAGATACTGTAGGGTTTCCATTGTGTTAGATCTTTCTTCATATCTCTATTTATAAAATCGTCCTTATTTTAAAAGAGAAAGAATAAATTTTGCCTACTAGTCAATTTAGGGCACAGTGCCCAACTCTCTAATGATCTTCATGGTGATCAATATCCTGCAAACATGCCATTTTCTTCTCTTAACTCACATGCTGTGGAGACCATGTATTGGAATGAAAGGTGCCAGTAGAGGTTCTAGTGGCTTCTACCAACTGTTCCAAAGGCTTGTTGCATTAGATAGTGACAAAAAATGACACTTTTGTGATAAAAATCTAGGTCTTGGAAAAAGTGCCTGGATTTGAAATGTATCTGCCATTCATTAACTGGAAGAACCTAAACAAATCTTCTAAACACTTTGCTTCACAGTTTTCTCATTTGAAATGAAAGGTGTAGTTGGCAATAGGATAAACTGCAATGGTCAGTATCAATATAAAATAAATTAATATAGGAATAGCATTTAGTATAGTACATGGATAAAATAGTTATCATACAAAGGACACCTTCTTGTTATTATTATTATTATTATTATTATTATTGTTATTGTTAATTCAGAGGCACTGGTTTGTACATATACTTTACTATTAGGCAAATGTCATACTGATTTTTTCCAATTACTTTATACTTACATGTATATGACTCATAGATTAACAATTTAGCTTTAAAGATTTATTTATTTTTTATTTTATATATGCATGAGTGTTTTTACTGCATGTAGATATGTTGAGGATTGGTCTTTTGCTGTGTTTTGTAATGCTAAGTGAGGTCATCAAGGCCTGGTTACCCCACAGAGGAGAGGGTAGACCCAAGCAACACTATGTGATGTTGCCCCCAAGTTATTTCTGATTGGCAAATAAAGATGCTGACAGTCAATAGTTGGGCAGAACAGATATAGACAAGGCTTAGAATTCCTGGACTGAAGTTGGAGGATAACAATAATGGAGAGGGAGAAGAAGGAGGAGAAGCTGCTATGGGTTAGGTGAGTCATAAAATGTGGCCCTAAGGGCTGGCCAATTGGAGTTAAGAGCAGCCCAGATTAAATATAGTAACAATAACTCAGGGTTGTCGATAGGGAAGTAGATTCTAATAGCATAGAGAATAGATATCTGCCCAGCTCTTGTGCTGTTTAAGGGTTATTGTAAATAATAAAAGTTGTGTGCCTTTTTTTCCAAAACTAGAAAAAACTGGTCAAGGCAAGATAGAAACTCTGGATTGGAATTAATAATTTCTACAACATATATCTCTGCACCATATGCTTGCAGTACTCTCAGAGGCTAGAAGAGCCATGAGATCCCTTGGAACTGGAGTTACAGATGCTTATGAGCTAACTTATTTGTGCTAAGAAACACAATTCTAAGTTCTCATACCTGCATATCCAAGTCTCTAGGCCCAAGCATTTAGTTTTAAAAGGATTTCGAATGAGACTTCTTAACACAGTTTCTTCTAATGCCAGAGCAAAAAGCCTGGCAGAAAGTGCATTGGAATGCTGTGTGAATAGGTTTTCAAACTGTTAAATAATTAATAGAGATAAAGGTAGCTGTTGTGCTAAGTGGAGGTTTACTGAGTGTTCCATGCTGACAGAAGAGATGCTTTGACCCCTGTGCCCAGTCTCTGACAACCCCTGTTTGGGTAGCAACAAATCTATAACATCTTCCTAAAAGCAATGCCTCTAAGATGAGCCCATGGGTATGCAAAGGTTGGTTGGACCCATGAAAAAATAACAATCTTAAAAGGTCCAGGAAGTTTTTTAAAGATGCTATCTCTCTTCAAACTATTAGAAATGGGAGATGGCTCCCCATGTAAAGCACTTACTGAGCAATCCCGAGGGCTGGAGTTCAGATCCCTATCCCCTATATAAAGGTCTTGTGGGTGAGATGGTGGGCCTGTATTCTCAGAGTGTGGAATGCCAAAATGGGGATCCCTGGAACAGGATGGCTGGTTAGACGAGCTAAATCACCATGCTCAAGCGGAAGACTGCCTCAATATGTAAAGTGAACCATTATTTACAATGATACCCAATGCCATTCCTAGATTTCATATGCATGTGTGCATGTATGCACACTTATTCACACACACACACACACACACACACACACACACACTGCCCATACGATATGGCCATGCATACACACTTTCTGGTCTTCATCATACAATATACATATAGAGCTTCACTTTACCTTCTCTTCCTCTTATTGGCATTAAGTTTTCCAGTAGGTAGAGATTCTTAGTAATAATTCATGCTAAAATGTCTATCGTTAAGCTCTTTGAAAAATCTAGTAAAAATCTAGTTTATATCTTCTGCAGAAAGGCTGGCCTTTTAGGTGTTCACTCACATAAATCTCACAGGAAAGAAAACCATTCTCTTGTGGCCAGAGTCATTCAACTTGTGAGTGAGAGGCTACCAAGTACAAGTTCTCAATAGCTGTGCTGAGCAGAGTTCTGGATTATTTTCTCACTACAAAGATTGTCTGCCTTTCCATTTTGTAGGATTTTGACCAATACTCAGAGAACTAACTTTATCAATGATATTGATTTATGAAGGTTTTCTTACTAGGGTCTTCCTTAATTTTTGACATAGAAAATTTTAAATGGTAAATTTTCTTTCTATTCTGCAGAGACGAACCCTTTATAGGATTTCTTGCTGATCAGCATTTTTCTCACCTAAAATTATTTTCTCATCAGTATCTCCATTTGCTTTTTTTCCTTTAGTGTATATAGGAAACAACTTGAATAATACATATTACTTTCTATATACGTCCAACAGAACATTGTATGACTGAATCATTGAAGTGTGTTTCAGGTTATAGAAAGGGACCTTTGAAATTGAAGGGATTTCATTTGAATATATCTCCAATTGCAGACAGTGTTAAAATGCATTCAATGAATCTAAAAACTGTACTCTAAAATCTAGTGGCCATCAAATAACACCTTTCAAATGCGAACGTACAGGACTCAAGTTCATTTTTCCATGGAGGCAGGCTCATTTTTAGGCTTTCTTCAATAACCGTTGAAGTATAGGAAGGCAGGCTATGTTGATGTGGCCATCTCCTGTTTGAGATTACTTGAGATGACCAAGCCAGTGCCTCGTGCTTCTGTGACCACATCCATGTGACTGATCCTCTGTCTGAAGATGAACCTTCTTAGGCTTTTCCTCAAATCTTCATTTTTTTTTGCATAAACTCCATAATTGGCACCAAGCCAAGTGTCAGGCATCACTGGCTTTCCACTCATGTTTTCCACTCATTGCTGGATTCTTCCAAGTCAGAGGATATAACTGGCTCGATCAGGAACTAAAATAAAGGCCATTGAAACAGCGGTGACTTCCAAGCTCTTTGCTAAATTTAGCTGCTCAATACTTTCCACTCAAATGCAAACCATCAACTACACTTAGAATGTTAGAACAGAATGGGAGCTTAAAGGTCATCTAGTCTTACTCCCCAATTTCTCTGTTGAAAATGTGAGGGGGGGGGCAGACATATGCTGTGATTTGCTGGAGGCCACATTGCTTATTAACAGTGGAACTTGAACCGAGATCTCCTCAGCCCTGGGGCAGAAGTAACCTATCCAGATCCTGAAGCACAAATATAGATGATATTATTAGTTGTGGCTTACGGTCATTAGCCATTCATCGATGCGGTGGTTGAGCATGTAACAGCAAAGGTGTCTGACTTATAAGTTGCTACAAAGAAATGACATGATTCTATACCCAGCCCCTGCCCCCCACTCTAAAAACTTCCTGCTTTATGTTCATCAATAATGAATGACCCATCCCTGTAATGCTCACAGGGAGCTTACACTGCACTTTCGAGCAGCCGGTTAGTAATGTACAGTGGATAGAGCCTTTCTTTTAAATCCCAGGGCAGCAGGTCCTTCAAGGCTAGCATTGCAATTTCAATTAGCTCCTGAGTGAAAGCTTGGCATGTGTGTTAGTGAGCAGGGACACAATTAGCTTATTCTTCCTTTCCGTGTTGTGTTGAGAGGATCCAAACGACTGGTGGTGGATCAGGCAAGCCAGGCATCTCTGGATTTTGAAGAAGGGAGTTGCTCAGACCTCGACATCTTCACTTGCTCACGCTGGAATTACAGAGATTTATTACAAAGCACTGTGTGGCTTGGTGAAGGGTGCCTCGAGAGACACTCCGGATAGCACTTGAGCTTCGTCTTTTGAGTGCTTCACCGCTCTGTCTTCGTCTCATCATTAGCATGGAGCCCAACAGCCCCAAAAAGATACAATTTGCTGTGCCTTTATTCCAGAGTCAGATTGCTCCAGAGGCAGCCGAGCAGGTAAGGGGAAGCAGGGTGGGGAGCGACTCCTGGGTACTGGGCAGTAAGGGCACGCATTCTTACTAGATGAAATAGGCTGTACAGGATGCTTTGTACACTTGCCTAGATCTGTGAATTTTACGATGAGAAAGGGCTTTGCTTTGGCACTAGTTTTGGGGTGCACTGAGCAACAATTGGCTAAAATGTTTAGCAGCACTTAATTTTATGGAAAATTAGACCAATGTATTAGACATTCCGGTCCGGTGCTGGCTTTTACTTCCCAAACGAACAGTCTCAACATTTAGAGAATCTCTGTAAACTTTACCAAAAATTAACAATCTTTTATTTTGTTATTTTTAGAACAAAAAGAAATGTAAAAATCAAAGTACTAAATCCCAGACTAATTTAGTATTATAGGTGTCTGCTTTTTAATGTGGTTTTATTGGGTATCCCAAACCATATTGTTCATGTCCCTTGCCCATTATATGTGGGACATTGGATATAAAATGTACTATTTTAATTTTTCATAGATTCTTTTTTTTTATAACTGATATTGGGTTCTGTTCATATTTACTTAGACTCTGGTGCAGTGGACCCTCTTAAAGGGTTCTGTGGCACAAAATCAAATGTGGTGTATTTCAGGAATAAGCAAAGGAACTTATGAGAACTCCAATCTAATTCATTAATTGCTTAAAACCTAGAAGATCTCTGAATCTTCTTCCAAATAGTTTATACAGGGTTTTAAAGTATTGACTCCATGAATGTTACTTTATAGGATGCTTTCACAGTAGGCCCACCCAGATTCAGGTCAGATAAATATAACCTTGACAGTGTCTATTTACTGAACTGGACATTGGTTCCATCTTGAACATCATTCATACACTTTATTCTTTACTGTATTGACAAATACACTGAGAATTTAATTGAACAAATACATGAAGTAAATAAATTTAGGCTATCAGAAGCAAGAAGAGCCTAATCATAATATTTTTCTGTAATTCCTATCAAAAGGAGGTGAATCCACCAAATTGTAGTTTAAACTAAGTGTATTTATTTTTTCTTCTATATTTTTTGAGTAACTTCAACGTATTTATTTACATTTCACATATACACACACAATATATATATATGTATGTATTATATATATCTTAATCATATCTACCTCAACTCTCCCCTCTCATTCCACTGACATCTATTAACATATTTTTCCCTTTTGTATTCTCTCCCTTTTATTATTTGTAATCCTCTGCCTGAAGGAATTAAAATATACATTCTTATAACATCTGTAATTTTTTTGATCTGCCCATTTGGTTTAAATATTAAATCAGAAAGTTAACCATACTAATTGAAATCCAGGACTGACATTGCCAATTAAACTATAACCCACAGTAGAAATTTGAGGCTTCCAATTTTGCCTCATTTAATGAGAGCGAGAGACCCTGATATCATTGCCAATGTCATGAGGTGTTACCGCAGCCATTTAAGGAAGTTAGTATTTAAACTAAGTGTATTTTGCAGTATATTAATTTCATTTGCATTTTTGATTAATACAGCTATTAATTTTTTCCCTTTGGAAGTGTAGCTTTGTGCTCAAAGAAGGCATTAGTAATGTCTAGCAGTTCTGATAGCTTCCTGTGCTCTAAAATATATAGTGAGCATATACTATACTCCTTCTAGACATTTGCTCATGTATATTAGGGAAAGAAGCGGGTGGGCAGGTTTCCAAGCTGTAGAGCCAATTAGGAGCAGTGTCTTATTCTCACATTGACATTAGCTGGGCCTTTGCTGTTCACAGATCAGGAAAAGAAGACCTACACCAGCATCCCTTGTGATTCTCAATGAACATAATCCCCCAGGTAAAGAGGCATGATGTCTTTCCTGTTGATGAGCTGGAGTGGGGCTATCTAAAGAGGTCCAAAGAGCATGACATTGATGATAAGTTCCAGCTTAGGGTTTCGGTTAGCTAAAAGGGATAATAAGCAAAATCATGAATATATAGTATAAGAATTGTCTCCTCCAACAGCCTACCTTTTCTTCTAGACCAGTGTTTCTGAATCTTTCTAATGCTGCCACATTTTAGTACAGTTCTTCATGGTGTGGCGACCCCAACCATAAAATCATTTTCATTGCTACTTCATAACTGTAATTTTGCTTCTGTTATGAATCATAGTGTAAATATCTGTGTTTTGTGATGGTCTTAGGCAACCCCTGGGATCTTGTTTTCTGATCAAAGGGGTCGGGACCCACAGACTGAAAAGCATTGTTCTAGAATGACACTCTGCTAAGCACACAGTGTGCTATGCTTTAGTAGCTTTGGTTTCTGTGTGTGTATATCGAATCTGGTTCAGGCCTTATTGATAAAGTTAGTAAAAGTTGCTTAATTAGGTTTTGAGGTTCAAGTTGCAACCCTGGAAATGATTATATTTTTGCAGAATGTGATTTTATATATGGTATGGGGAGGGCGACGCGCCAGCATTGGCTGCAGCCTGGCTGCTGATGTCACCCCTGAATGATGCAATTGAAAAGGAAGCAGATCAGTTTTCAGTACTGCCCATTTGAGAGCCATTCCAAACGCTTGCATCCATTTGCCGAGGCTTTAGTTTCCATTTCCTGTAAAAAGTAAAACTGTATTATTAGTCTCGATAAAGAACTATGGTCTGTAATAGACAAACATTGTTTACTTACTGAGTAGAGTGATTTTCATCTTACATTTATTGGCAGCCCTGGAAATATAAGGAGACCAGAAGAGGTCATTAGTTTTGTAACACAACAAATTTTAAGGTTTTTTTTTTTTTTTGTCTCTGTGTGTGTGTATGTGTGAGTGCACATGTGCGTGTGCGCATGCATACATACACACTCATACATATGTGTATAAACAAAAGAGGATGAAAAGAGTTTGAATAACGGAAAGATAACATGTCTATTTATACGTTGTGAATGAGTTGTTCTAGGAATGACATGAAAAAATAATCTTGGCCTTCCTAAAATCTTCTTTGTTAGAGAAACACACAAAAAGAAAGAAAAATTCTCACACAATATTTGTTATTGTGCCTACATGCCGAAAAATTAGAAGCTCACTGGAGACAAATAAGCTATCTCTGTTGAGAACAAAGCATTCGACCCTTAACCTTTAAAGTGCACAGTATCTTAAAATCACCCTCAAATATACTGCCTCCGTAAGTCCTAACTTAGATGGAGCCGAGTCAGAGGTACAAATGACATTTACATGCTTATAGATTACAAATAAATGTAAGTTTGCAAATACAATGACCAAGTCTCTTAGGAGACTTCCCAACATCTAACTCCCTGTTTCCCTTGTTAACCTTGCCTCTCTCCGTTCTTGTGCCACTGGAGAGAAATTAGCTGTGAGCCATATCTTACACAAAGCTGTGTCATCTTGGAGATATTATCTACCTGTATCTTCATCCTTCTTTATTGAAAGATGGCTATGCATAGTATTGGCATTAGTGCACATGGGAACCATGTATAGAATGAGAGACACATTCTGCAGCAAAGGCCTAGAACTAAGACTTTTCCTAGTAAAAAAATGATATAACTCAGTATCTGAATTTACCAAGAAAAAAGCTTGAAATCTGATTTCCTCTGCCAAACAAATAATGAAAGGACTATTAACTCAATATAAACTTGGCTACTAGTTATTAGTCATATAATCCTGGCTAAGAGACATCCCCAAGCTTTATTATGTATCAGACAGATACAACAATGCCCATTCATTTCTACTTCACAGGCTATTTTAATGACCCAATGATTTAACATAAATATACCTTAAAACAGCAAAATAAATATTGAGGATCATTGTTAATTGATATCTTCTAGAACTCAGCCTTTGCATGTCATACATAAGATTCATTACAAGCCCCATATCAGTTTTCTGCTCACATCTGCCCTGAGAATTTCTGTCCTATGCAACAATTCTTAGTTAAAAATATGTAACTGAAAAACACTCCCTAAGAACCCCTACCATTGCAAAGCAGCAGCCTCTCCTGCCCTTGAAAACAGTGGGCTTACACAAACAGGGAATGGTGCAGCTTCAAACGCCTGGGAGAAAAACCTGAGCAATTCTTTATAATGCACTGAAATAGCCCTTAAAAATAATTGGAGATTGTTAGAATTTTATGTAAAATTAATACTGTTTAAGATACAAATGTTTCTTTATGGTCAATAAGTAAAGCAAAGAAATCTAAATTTTTCTTTCTAGATAGCTAATTAATGAATAGTTTTATGTGGGTGTGGTAGCACATGCCTGTAATCCTAGCACTTTGAAAGCTGAGATATTTTTGCCCCAAGTTTTGTCTGTCTTGAATTATATCAGATATACATGGCTGACCTGAGTTACAGTGTTTAGAGTGTGAAAAGTTGCCTTTAAGATTAGAACAAACCTCTTTCAGTGTGATATTAGTGAGTTGCAACCATGACTAGATAAAGAGTGTTGCAATTATGATTTACCACTGTAGGCATTAATACAGATAGTAAGTTATGAAAGAGTATTTAAAAGAGTAGCTTAATTGTAGATTTAAGTATGCATATGCATTTCTCATCCTGCTGTACTTCAGAATGGAACAGTAGTAGAACAGGATGATATGTTAACATGATAGTACAGTTGTTTCATTTTTCACGAGTTTGACTCTGAAGATAGTCACACAGAAAAGATAGACACCTGACTGGTCTGTTTCCAAGGCAGTATACCATTCCATCAGTTCTTTCCTAACAAATAATTACCCCCAGTCGATGCCCTGTGAAGCAGTATCTTCTAACATAGATCAACACATCGTCTTAACTCAAAATTGCAGGAAGAGTAAAGGCCGGTAGCAAATACCGTACCTTCGCTGTAGACAGGAAAGGATCTAAGTACTTGCTGTCCAAAATAACTCTTGACAGTCAGATGACAGTAACAAAATACCAGGAGCATAAGATCTGTGGCTCAGCTGTCATCAAAGACAAATGTCACCTTTCCCTGTGTCTTCTCAGACCAGTCACTTGAGCAACTTTTGAAGAAACTGCTTCTCCTTCTGTATTTTCAGTTCCTCTTCTAACTGAGCTTATCAGTTTCTATGAAACTGATAACTGGGCTATTATCTGATAACTATGATAACTGGGCTGTTATCTACTCTTACAGTAAATGCAGTTAGCTTTTGCTCTTCTATAATCTGTAGTCAACTGATGTGGTCCTTATAGCAGTACCTGGATTCACATGCAAATCGTCTTAATGCAGCAATAAATGACAGAAATGGCTTTTGTAATTTATTCCATATCACATGCGGATTTTTTTGAACACTGATTTAAGCAGACATAAGACTATATATTTGGTAATGGGTATGGTATGGTTTCAATATTAAAAGTCCCTAAAAGGCTCAACATACTCAGATCTTGACCATTAGCTTTTGGTGCTGCTGAGATACAATGGAAACTTTTGGAAACAGGGTAATCTGGGTAATATCCAATTATCAGGGATAAATCTACTATGATGTCTTACCCTACCACAGGCCCCAAAGAAGGCCAGGCAATAGCTTTAAAGCCATGGGGAAAAATTGAGTGTCTTCTCATGGCAACAAAGAACTGATTAATACACAGAATTAGAACTCCAGAGTTAGGAAAAGAGAACGTTTAGAAAATATTGCTATTCTAATCTCACATTGTTTCAGAAGGCCATAAGTCACCATAGCTTCCTGCGAATGGCTCTACATTATGCACCTCAGGGAAAAAATAGACATAATTACATGTGGTTTTCACTTTCAAATCCAATTAAATTTAGAGGTAAAAAAATAATTTCTTATGCCAAATTGGAAAGAAGTTCTCTGAGAATAAATCCTCACTTATTCTCTCCAATAAAAGTTGTTTTTCACCTATTATGAAACAATTCCTCATTGTTACTTTCAACAACTATCCATTTCCAGAACCACTAAGTGTTTTAGGGTACGCTGTCCAAATACTCCCCAGTCTCTGCATTTTGAGCCCGGAGCTGGACACAGCCTTCCAGTAAAAAGCCAGCCCAGCCCAGGCCTCGTGAATATTAAAGCTTGCAGCATCCTTCCTTTCCCACTTACTGTTAAGCGGAGGCTGTATGGTTACAATTATACTTAATGGGCCTGAGGTCTATTAAACATGATTGAACTATAAGAGGTCTGAAGCTAAGTGAAGATTTACGTAAGTACCCAAGACTTTAAAAGCTTATTATACATCTAAAATCGTGACTGGAAATACAGTGTAAAATGATTTGGAAGGGTATTTATTGAATATACTTCCAAGCCAATTTGGGAGAAAGTTGGCTTTCTCTTTCTTGACTATTTTACTCCTAAATTATCTTAGAAATAGGAATTAGGAGGAAAGGATATTATCATATACCTTTGGGTCCTAAAATTACTTAACGTGAAACTTACGAGTTAAAGTAGTCACGATCATGCCAACTCCTTACAATTTTGGTAGTAAACTCAGCAACCTGAGAGAATCGGAGTTCCCATCAATGGGAAATATGTGACTCTACAAACTGGAAAGAAAGCCAGTAGCATTCTGTATACCATAGAAAGCGACTTGTAAACAAAACACACATTCTATAACGTTGAAACTCAGTCACCTAGTGAGAATTTGCAAAGCTCCATATTTAGAATCCTAGCTAGAACATATGCTGTCACTCAAACACAAAGAAGTCCCAGAAATTTTTAGTGATCTCTCAGAAGACCCCTTGTTCAGAACTAATGGGAAGCTTTGTACATCATCAAATGAAAGTAGAGATGTATTTGTTTTGTTAAGAAAGTCAAACAAGGGAATATTTTAATGGCAATCTTGTTGTTTTTCAAAATGAATGATGGTGTATTCAAAAGACCACACCATAAATGAAAGCTCTGGAGACAATGAGGATTTTTTTTTTTTTTTAGGAACTTTACTCTCTGAGTAAGCTATCATATGAGACTTGGAGATGACAGTAATCTCTAAGAACCTCACATCAACTGTGTTCAAATAAAAGTTATGATAGTCCATAGTATACAGGAGAGCTTTCTTTCTAAATTTTCTTATCTTCTTAGGCAATGAGATTTTTATTCTGATCCAGTCTCCATTGATTGCTCAGAAATTATTTTACCTTATTACTATTCACCACAGTGAAAAGCTCAAATCAATGTTTGAAGTCCATTCGACAGTTATGTGATACTAATTTCTAAGGAATGTCAGAGAAGTCTGTGTTTTTTTTCCTTCAGCATTTATTTTCATTCACTATTGAATGTCAAGCCATGTGGAAAAATTTAATGACAAATGATATAAGCTGCTTCTAAGGATCATCCACCATGCAACTGATTGACTTACTTTTGCATAATTATTCGGCCTTTATAAACAAACTGTACAGTCTAATGGAATGGTTGAGTCAAAGGCAAATTTTAGCTCTTAGTGATAGCAATGTGTGTCATATTGTAAGCATTCAAATAAAGTAATATAATATTCAATCTAAAAAATAAAATGAAAGGGTGAATAACAATTTATTTATTTTGTCAGGATGATGTTTTTTTATTGATTTTTATAATTGGTGAAATATGATAGAATTACCATTGGCTAGACTAGTATCTCTTTTTTGGTATCTGTTTTCTTCTTGCATCTTAAAGCAAATGAAAACACCCATACAGAGCAATCTATGTCATAGAAATGCCTGGCTTTCCAGTGGACCTGGTTTGAATTCCAGCTTGGCCAGTAGCTGATGAGACATTAGATGTGTGCTTCATATCCTTGAGCTTAGTTTCTATTTTTATAAACAGAATATTGAAGTATGAGAAAATGCCCCGCAGAATAACTACTACCAAGTACACCCTGAATATTTCCAATGCTTCTTCACTGGCTGCTTCTGGGAAAGCTTGACTTCTCATATATATTATTAAGAAATAACTCCACTGTTTTTGAATCCTGTTAGGCAGTCATTAATAGTTCCCAAGAGATACGATCACTTTTGGAGGAAAAAGTCTAATACTTCAAAATCTATCAGAAGTGTGCACAGTGGTAGAATTGTTATATTCTCTGTAATGCAGTATTGATTCATCCTTGTATGTCCTTGTTGGTGAATACAGTTTTCACAGAATACAACTTGAGTTCTTAAGAATTTTTTTTTTTAAAAAATAAGCTTCCTACTGTTGTCTATAACACTATTAAAAGGATTAGACTCGATAAACTTATTTCTGACAGACATGTTTGACCAGCAATGGAATTTTATTTTAATAGCATGGCAAATGAGTTTCAAATATTCATTATTTTAAAAGTTCTTTAGAGACATCTCTGAAATGCTCTTCCTGGTGATTTTTGATTCCAATCCATTTGTTCTGACTTCCTTTCATACATCATCCCCACCCTATATTCCGGCAGGGGTTTCTTTCTTTGATTCCTTGAAGTGATTCTTCTAAGCCAATTTTTTAGGAGTTTGTCTAGACCGACTCATTTATAGGAGTCAGTCTCTGTCATTTTCAATTCTCATACTTAAGCTGCAGGACAAGACTCACTGAAATTTCAAAAGCTCACTGTCTGATGGATCCATAAGTTGACATTGTTATTCTAATACCTTCTTCCCACCCATTCTAGAATATTTTACTTACTTACACTATATACTTTAATTCAGTAAATATTCATCAGTTGGTCTCTAGTCCCAAATCCTACAAGGACATGTAATCTAGTTAATAGAGATGAGTGTGTTTTGATGGAAAAGGAAATAATTACAGTAATATAAGCCTAAACTACTAAGACCATAACAAAATTCATTCTGGCCAAGGAATAGAAGCATTTCTTATTACATGCACTGTTCTGTTAAGCATATGTTCAACTTCTCTTGGTCTTCTAATTTTAAGTCTTTAAAAGTGAGGCAGAAACTAATCTTTTACTATTCATTCTAAATCACTCATTGAATAGATGCCAAGTGCTGATAAGCTAGTACATTTATATCCATATTAAAAATCCTCAAATTTATTGTAAACCTTTCCGACATTTGAGAGAACACATTACTCTCAAAGGGATAAATAAAAGAGGTGGGCTCCTCACTATGCTCATGGGGAAACTAAGATAAGACAAATTCACAATTTGATATTATATATTTTGACAATGAAGCTGATAGTACATGGCCAAAGATATTAAAAAATACAATATACATCATTTTAGTACGGGAATGTCTACTGTAGGACTTTCTTAGAATTAGATTTTTAAAGTTGTACATAAGTGTTGCTACTCAGAAGAGGCGCTTGACTGAGAGTGAGTGTTTGATGATGTAATGGATAAAGAGTCGAGGCTGGTCTTGGATATGTTCTATAATGGAGATTAACTTCTTGACTTACTTCAAGGAACCTACTCATATTCCTAAAACCTCAGGTAAGGAAGCTTCAAAACATGTTCTTTCCCTCAATTCCCCTGTATTTTACTGAGTATTGCAGATGGTCATTTGAAAGAATGCTGGTGTGAGTTCATTAAATAAATAGACATTAATATTTGTGTTTGCCTGGTAATACTGGCTGTCCAGTACACTTCAAATTTCACATTCAATTTCAAGTTTAAGGCAACTCATTCAAGTTGCTTCAAGTTGATGGTCAAATTCACCAAACTATAGAGCTAGTGGACCTGTGATAGCAGCAGGATCTGAGGGTTGAGGAGGGGTTAGAATCTCACCAAGCTGGATACTTTATTGAAAGTTTGACTTTCAAATGTTTTTGGTGGGGGTGGCCATTACTTAGAAACAAGATCCAAGGCTTGGGATTTTCCATCTTTACATCTGATTCTACATAGGATTCTTCTTTTTTTTTTTTTTTTGACTTTTTTTTATTAGATATTTTCTTTATTTACATGTCATATGATTTCTCCTTTCCCAGTTTCATCTCCAAAAAACAAACAAATAAACAAACAAAAACAACAAGAACAAACCCCTCTTGCCTCCACCCTCCCCATGCCTGCCACCCCACCCTCTCCCATTTATCAGCCCTGTCATTCCCCTACACTGGGGCACAGAACCTTCACAGGGCCAAGGGCCTCTCCTCCCATTGATGATCGACTTTGCAATCCTCTACTATACACATGCTGCCAGAACAATCAGTCCTACTATGTATAGTCCTTGGTTGGTGGTTGAGGCCCTGGGAGCTCTGAGGGCACTAGTCAGTCTATATTGTTGTTCTGCCCAAGGGGCTGCAAACCCTTCAACTCCATTGGTCCTTTCTCTAACTCCTTCATTGGGGACCCTGTACTCAGTTCAATGGATGGCTGTGAGCCTCTACTTCTGTATTAGTCAGGTTCTGTCAGAGCCTCTCAGGAGACAGCTATATCAGGCTGCAGTGCCCTTCCTTCAGTCTCTGCTCCATAGTTAGTCTCTGCAACTCCTTCCATGGGTATTTTGTTCCCCCTTTTAAGAAGGAATGAAATGTCCACATTTTGGTCTTCCTTCTTCTTGAGTTTCTTGTGGTTTGTGGATTGTACTTTGTGTATTCCAATCTTCTGGGCTAATAACCACTTATCAGAGAATGCATACCATGTGTGTTCTTTTGTGACTAGGTTACCTCACTCAGGATGATATTCTCCAGATCCATCCATTTCCCTAAGAATTTCATAAATTCATTGTTTTTAATAGCTGAGTAGCACTCCATTGTGTAGATGTACCACAACTTCTGTATCCATTCCTCTGTTGAGGAACATCTGGCTTGTTTCCAGTTTCTGGCTATTATAAATAAGGCTGCTATGAACATGGTGGAGCATGTGTCCTTATTACATGTTGGAGCATCTTCTGGGTATATGCCCAGGAATGGTATAGCTAGGTCCTCCGGTAGAACTATGTCCAATTTCCGGAGGAACCGCCAAACTTACTTCCAGAGTGGTTGTACCAGCTTGCAATCCCCCCAGTAATGAAGTATTGTTCTTCTTTCTCCACAACCTCTCCAGCATCTGCTGTCACCTGAGTTTTTTATCCTAGCTAATCTGACTGGTGTGAGGTGAAATCTCAGAGTTGTTTTGATTTGCATTTCCCTGATAACTAAGGATGTTGAACATTTCTTTAGGTGCTTCTCAGTCATTCGGTATTCATCAGTTGAGAATTCTTTGTTTAGTTCTGTACCCCATTTTTTAATAGGGTTATTTGGTTCTCTGGAGTCTAACTTCTTGAGTTCTTTGTATACATTGGATACTAGCCCTCTATCAGATATAGGATTGGTAAAGATCTTTTCCCAATTTGTTGGTTGCTGTTTTGTCCTATTGACAGTATCTTTTGCCTTACAGAAGCTTTGCAACTTTATGAGGTCCCATTTGTCAATTCTTGATCTTAGAGCATAAGCTATTGGCGTCAGCTTCAGAAAATTTTCCCTTGTGCCTATTTGCTCGAGGTTCTTCCCCACTTTCTTTTCTATTAGTTTCAATGTATCTTGTTTGATGTGGAGGTCCCTGATCCACTTGGACTTGAGCTTTGTACAAGGAGATAGGAATGGATCGATTTGCATTTTTCTACATCTACATAGGATTCTTAAAGAGTCCTACCAAGAATCTCCACACACAATTTAGCAGGAGAAATTACCAGGGGCTAATAAGGAAGTTTTTTATTTTATTTTATTTCATTTCATTTTGTTTTATGTTGAGATTAGAGCTGCAGTTTACCTTGAGAATATAAGATCATTCAAGTCTTTTAAATTAGACAAATCTACAAAGGAAGTTAAAACAAAAACAGATTTTAGAGCTACTAGAAGATGCTTTCATAAGTCTGAATAATCTGCATAACATTCATAATCTGAATATCACCTCACACTTTAAGTTGTTGTTACTTCTGAGATACAAATATTCTACAAACATATTGATTTCTTGGAAAAGAATTCTGCAAGGGCTCAGGAGGTGATCACGGAAAACCAGAGGTAGAAGGTAAAGCCTGTCCCAAAGCATATGTTCAAGCTGGGAAGGCTTTACCATTCGATCCCAGTCTAGACTTTGTTCCTTCAGACATTCCCTAACATTCAGGGATCCTAGCACACTGTTAAGTGTTCCATCTATATCTACAAGTCTTCTCTGTATCATTTATTATTTAGAATAAGTTGATACAAGAGCAATGAGGGTTGAATAATGCTATTTATAAAATAAAATTGCCAAAGTCTGCATCATTAAAGGGCAAAATACTGATAGTCCAATTTTAATATAATAACAATATAGACTTAGCAGCAATATTGAAAAAAGTACAGTCTGAGATAAAACAGGATATTTGCACTTTTTATTTCCTATGCTCTCTGGTAGCAACTTCTTATCACTATGAGAAATAATTTTTAGAATCCTATTCTTCATATATAAATATATATTGCCTTGCTTGTATATAGAAGGGATATTATTTATGAATTGACTATACAAAAAGAAAGAATTAAGTGAGTTATATATAATAAAACCCAGATTGCAAAACATTACTTTCAGGCATACAGGTGGTTTTGTCTGTCATCTCTATATTTTGAGTGATGGACTCAAAAGTTGAAACTCACTAATTTACTATAGGAGCTACTGAGCCCTAGGGATGTGCCTGCCTTTGCTTCCTACCTCCAAGAATTGGTTTTATGTACCCACAGTTTGTATCCCACTACCAGTTTTCTGGGGATGCAAACTCAGTTACTCATGCTACCAAATGTTTACTCTTGGCTGAATCCCCAGAACCTCTGTACAGACCCAGGTATAGGTTTGCATGCTCCTGTAACCTCAGCATTGTGAGCATTGGAGACAGAAAGATCTGTAGAGCTTGCTGGCTGACAGACAATCTCCAAGGTCAGATTCACAAGTACTGAGATAAGAGGACTCTGTCCCCAAACCAAGATCAGTAAGGATCTGTGTCTCAAGGCATCAAAGCAGAGCATGCATGTCAGAGTAGGCCATCTGGCATCTTCTTTATGACCTATGCATGTCATGTACAGGCTACTATACTGGATAAACATGCACCATACAAATTCTCTCTCTCTCTCTCTCTCTCTCTCTCTCTCTCTCTCTCTCTCTCT
>JADRCC010576771.1:0-23741 GCA_019843855.1 Hylomyscus alleni
AAAAAGGATCATAAACCAAGTCCTGCTACACCCAATAAGAGAGATGTAAATGAGGACCATGAAGGAAAAACAGCCTGTACCTTTTTCAGAATATTATCTGCAATGCTTGCATTGTCAAAAGACAAAGGCTTTACATTTCTTAAACTTACAACCTCATTATGCAGGGCTAGTAAATCTAAAGAAGTATTAGTGTTATGCCATATTCCTTGAAGATGCCTTTTTACTCTGCTCCAATTATGCTGATTCTCATTATACATTTTTGGAGTTATACAAATCTATAGATATTGAGCATGACATTCCAAATGGCTTCTGACTTTCATTCCTTGTACCTCATCTCCCATGTGTTTATCATTTGTTCTAGCTATCTATCTAAATCCTCTTGTATGCTTAGGTCATTGGTTACATTTTCTGCAAGATGGTTAACTAGATGTTTGTACCTCTTGTGCTAAATCTAATCCAGAAGTAGTAGCATGGCTATAAGAGATATGAGAACAACTATACTAGCAATGATCAACCCAACCATATGTTTGCTCCTTGCCAGAGCATGATCTAATTCTTCCAACATTTGTAGACCTGTTTCAGAATAGCATGGTGCAAATAAATCTACAGGAATAATAATAAAAGCTGGTTGATGTACTACCATTACAGAGTGACCATCACACAGTGAAGAAACACAATTGGACAAAAATCAATTAAAACGGGAAACATTGAACTCATTATCAGAGCCTACATCAAAGGTAACATTCCCGATTAATAAAAGATTAGGTGGGATAATACAGGATGTTACATTTACCTTAACCAAAAAATCTGTTCCTTTTTTTTTTTTAGTCTATGTGGAATTATATTTCGATTGTCCATGCTTGATTTTTTTTTGTCAAATGAAGTGAATAACTGTATTTTATGAATAAGCTCCTACTCCTAATGAAGGGTGCTAACCATCTGCTTGGTGCTCTTGAATTCTCTTTATGCATAGAAACCTCAAGCTTTGATCTGAATACCAATGGAATAGCACTCTTTGAGAACACAGGTTTTTATGATCTTATTATAAGAAGACTTATAATATAAAGTCATATCTGTCTAACTAGAGAACCCCTTTTCCGTAATGATACTTTAGATCTTTGTTAGATAATTTTCTTTGTTGCTGTGAGTTTTTTCTTTTAAATATTTGATTTTTTTAAAAGTTTATTTATTTATATGAGTACACTGTAGCTGTCATCAGACATACCAGAAGAGGGCATTGGATCCCATTACAGATGGTTGTGAGCCACCATGTGGTTGCTGGGAATTGAACTCAAGACCTCTGGAAGAGCAGTCAGTGCTATTAACTGCTGAGCCATTTCTCCAGCCCAAACCTGTTCCATTTTTATCTACAGCAAACATAACATCATACTAGACAGCTGCCAATCTCCAAATATATTTCTGAAAATGTCTAGAACCTGCTTTGTGAATGCCCACTGACATTTCCTTGTCCAATACTGCACTGATTTCCAGACCAGTCCATGATTGAGTTGGGATAACTGGTCACATTAAAGGAAAGAGGAGGGTCATTATAACAACTTCTCCACTTGATTGATTTTTCTTTTGAAGTCAGATTCCACAGTCTTCATGTTTTCTATTCTGCAAAGTCTAAAAGCCTGATGCAAGGGAGCTTGTCCAGTCTGGGATAAAGGCATTCACATCTTAATGCTTTGCACTTCAGTCTTAAAGATACTCTTCTTCCAAGTCTTAGGGTGCATAGAAACACATCCAGTATTGGTACTATTTCTAGTAAAACAAATAGGTAGGCCCTGGCCCATAGCAATGTAATTCACCTACTTGGATTACTTTTTACTCTCAGACCAAGGAAATCCTAACAGCTAAGTATAGAGTCATAAGTACTTCTGGCCTTGACCATACAGAAGGATGTAGCAAAGATGGGTCAGGAGCATATGGCCAGTACAGCTTCCCCATCACCACTGTCAGGGCATTCAGCAAGATCATGATCAGCATCATTCTTTGTCCCAGCATCAGCATGTCTCACCAATCACTCCGGTAGCCACCATGCTCCTTCAGCATCCCATGAAAAAACACAAACATTCCTTCTTTCCCATATTAATACCTGATTGGGACCATGCCATATGCCAGCAAGTGGATCCTTCCATTTCACCTAGGCATAAAAGTATGCCTAGTTGTAGGGTGCCATAGACATGCAGCAACAGAGAGTCTCTTGTCATCCAAGATTAAAATTCAAAATAAAATTTGTTGTTGTTGTTATTTTTTTGAGACAGGATTTCTCTGTATAGCCCTGGCTGTCCTGGAACTCACTCTGTAGACCAGGCTGGCCTCAAACTCAGAAATCTGCCTGCCTCTGCCTCCCAAGTGCAGGGATTAAAGGCGTGGGCCACCACCACCACCCAAAATAAAATTTTTTGGTGAAGGAGTATACAACTCGCCCTTTTAAATTTTTTTGTAACTCATTTTTGAGAGCTCCATGAGCTCATTACATAATTCCCTGTCCTTGAGGAATGCAAAATTATGTACTTTATATAGATTATAACTTATATTTTATAATTTAACTCATATTTAATTAACATTTCAACATAAATGATTAATATTTAGTGTAAATAATTTTCATTTAAACTCTATAATTAATATTTAATGCATATGCTTTATATTTACTGTATATAATATATTAATGTATATAAATCATATTCAATGTATATAATTTATATTTAGCTTGTATAAATTATATTTAATGTGAATAATTTATATATGTGTATGAACATGCATGTAGTTATTATGTATATGTTTCAATATATAAAATTTTTGACTTGTATGATATATGTTAGTTTATATAATTTTTATTTGGAGCCACCTGCAGGATTGGATCAGAACAGGCAGGTGTGTTTATCTGGAGTCCATTTGATGTATTACAGATGGGTCCAAGTCTTAAGACTCTTGATTCACTGAAGTTTATGTGAACTTTAGTTTACAAAGGATGTACAATAGCATTTACCATTGTATTGAAATCCATATTTTAGAAATATAGTTAACGGGGGGGGGAGGATCTGTTAGAAAAAGGGAGTAGACTCATGCCTTTGGGACCTAGAAAAAGCTCTAGGTTTGGGTTAAAAGGCACAGAACATTCTTTCCTCAATCCAGAGGACTAGATAAATAGGTTGAATAGAGATATTTTAGCATGATGAGAAACATCTTGAGTTTATATTCAGAGGACCACCAAAGGGAAATTAAAATCTTGAGCTTGTGACTGAATTGTAAACTGCCAATGTTCCTTTAACTTATCAGAACTCCACTGATCAGTGTTAAAATTCTGAACTTTGAAATAACAGTAGCATGTGGGGAGATATGAAACATTTCCCATTTTAAGTCCTTAAATCATTTCTTACATCTCTATAACTTGCATTTGTATGCCTTAAGACTGCTTACATTTGCTTTCTCTCTGCCAAAGCATCCCCAGATAGGGGGGAGGACTGCTTTTCTCAAACCCACTTCTCTCTCCTACCCCTAATCAGGGTCCAAAGACTGAAAGTATCTATAGGTACTTAAATAGTTCATGCATATCATAATAATTTTGAAGTCTACCTCCAACTTTCTTCCAAGTTGCTAAATTTATTGTACTTTCCTCAGAAAACCAAGGACAAACCTTCTCTATAAAATCTATAAAAAAACTACGTAATTGCTGTTGCCCTACATTAGTGAAGCATATTAAGCATTTGCACAAAAAGCACATGGTAGTTTCCATTTCCCACCTTTTTTTCTATTCTTTTTTCCTTCCCCTCAACTTTTACTTTTTACGAGTTCCCTTACCTTTCCTGAGCCCCCTTATTTTTTCTGAGCTCCCTTATACATGTTTCCCTGTGACTTCTACTCCTGAGAAATACACACCACACTGTGTGTTTCTTATATTTGTGGATTCAAAACATTTGGGTGGGTGCCAGGGAGTTTAGAGTGGATTAACTTACTACTTCTGGTTGGCCTCAGATTCCCCATGACTCTGTCACCTCAGCTCTGGGATTAAAACCCATTGGCCACCACATTCAGCTTTCTTACATGGTTCTTGGAAATTGAATTCAGGTCCTTGTGTTTATATGGCAAGCGCTTCATTGACTGAGCCATCTGTCCAGCCCTAAAAATTCTTTTTTTTTTTTTTTTTTTTTTAAAGATTTTATTTATTTATTATTATATGTAAGTACATTGTAGCTGTTGTCAGACGCACCAGAAGAGGGTGTCAGATCTTGTTATGGGTGGTTGTGAGCCACCATGTGGTTGCTGGGATTTGAACTCATGACCTTTGGAAGAGCAATCAGTGCTCTTACCCGCTGAGCCATCTCACCAGCCCAGCCCTAAAAATTCTAAAGCTATCTGTCCTATCCACCACTTTATACACATGCCACACCCTAATTATGCACAGACACAAATGAGAATTTGTATATAGACTTAGTGAAAGAGACAGAATGGTAAGGTGTGTTTACAGTACTGTATATCTACACTCTATGAGTCTAAAGATAGAACCTAGGAAATGTTTATGTAAAACAATTCCTTGTAGATCCTAAAGTGTAGCTGCAGAAAAGAGATGTCACATGACTTAAAAAGTATAAAACACATTGAGGCTCTCAAATGAAGCTTAAAATAGTAATGAACCAAAAAGCATAAGCAATGACTAGGAATGAGCAGTGTGGGATGTCACACAAGGCAGAAATGGGATGGAGTCTTGGCTCTGTCTTTGACTAGCTGTGCAATCTTGGATGCATTATTTAATATTCCTACAAGTTAATTTCCTTAACTTTGTATTGAGGTAATTGCAATACTCCCTTCTTAGAGCAGTGAGAGACTGGAACTTAATAGAACAGACATTTTATACCACAGACATTTTTGGGTTTGGCGACGGCAGTGCAATTTGAAGATGCCTATCTTTGGGTCTCTGGTTTATGCAGTAGAAAAGCATGAAGAAGGAAAATGGGTTGTCCAAGGTTTCTTGGTCTGAGGTGCAATGCAATCTGGGGGTTAAGTGCAATGGTAATTAGATTCCTTCAAGAGAACTTCCAGAAAACTGTAAAAGATAAAAATAGAAGTCACAAGGTGGGGGGAGGGGGCATTTAGCATAAGGATATAAATAAGATTCAACCCTATTCATGAGAAAGGACAGGCAGGGCTGGGATGTATCTTAGTTGCTAGAGTGCTTGCCTAGCATGCAGGAAGGCCTGGGTTGGATCAGGTAGGTATGGGGTACATACCTGCTGTCTCAGCTCTTGGGAGGTGGAGGCAGGATGGTGAACGTTCAGGTTCATCGTGAGCTCCATCTCCAGGTTAAGGGCAGCCAGGGATAGGTGAGACCCCAAAAGAAACAAACAAAGCAATGAGAGAAAGGAAAAAAAAATTAACAAGAGCACAGCGAGAGATCTCTTCCCATCTAGAAGATAGGAAAAGCCCAAATGTTTTCAATAGGGTGTTTGGTAAGCTTTAGAGGATACAGCCTAACACTGCTGTGAGCATGCTTCATAGCAGTGAGCTCTGGGGGAGGGGACTTTGGCAGGATCTGAAAAGCATCATGGATGTTGTTTAGTCAATTCACAAATCTACTTCGAAGAATCCATTCTAAGCTGTGAAGTAATCACTGTATGAGGCTGCACCCTGCAGTGATATTACTAACATTAAAAATCTGAAACATTCATGATAAAGTCAACCAAACATGACACAGCCAGAAGAGGGAAAACTGTACTGCTATAGAAAGGAATAGACACTTTCTGTAAACAAATATAAAACATTGTCTAAGATTTATGGCTGAAAAAAATAAGGTAAAGAATTATGTACCTAGTATAAAAAATAAGCTAAAGAATTATGTACCTAGTATATCTTTTGAGTATAAAAAGAAGATGCAAATATATTCATTCATTTGTTGCAGAAGCCCTGTGACAAAATACCAGAGGAAATGACTTACAGGAGGACCTAGGTTTCCTTTGGTTCTCAGTTTCAGAAGATTCAGTCTGCTGCTTCTTTGCTGTGGGTCCATGGGAAGGCAGGCCACAGTGATGGTGGGAACATGGGGCAGAGGAGGTTTCTCACCTGGGGAGAAGGCTAGGAACTAAGTTTATTTCTAGTACTGCCTTCCTCTTATTAATTCCCATTTCCCAGAACCCCATTCGATGATGATGTCATCAGTTAGAGCCCTTGTGATCATGTAAGTAGCACCAAGCTGGGGTCATCCCACAAACACGGAAGCCCAGTGGGGATACTTTACAAACAAACCAGAACATTATAAATATAAAATAGAGAAATACTAAAAAGAGAAATCAGAAACTAAGAAAGCTGGAAGGTAAACTGAGAATACTTGTTTGAGAGAATCCAGGACAAAGTAACTTCCTATCTTTTAAAAACACATTTGGGGGGTAGGAGTTCAAAAGACTATAAATATATTGCAAGTTTAAAAACTATCTGAAATACACACACAAGAAAACAATTTTAAAATGAATGCTAATACTATCAGGAACAAAACCATACAGGGAAAAGATTTAAATGATTTTCAAATTAGATATTTGAATGTACATTTGTAGTGATGTATGTAATAAAGATGCAAGTAATATTAAAGACTGTTCAAGAGTTCATTGCTAGGAAAAATGTAAATAAAATATGTTTACAGTGTTTGAAAGCAACATTTTAGTATAGGAAAATTGGTCCCAAATGAAAATTAAAGAATATATAAAAACTATCATATCTAAATAGGAAGTATTAGTATGAAACTTTTTTTAAGATTTATTTTTTATTTATTTTTATGTATATGAGTACACTGTAGCTGTACAGCTATCATGTGTGTGGCTGCTGGGAATTGAACTCAGGACCTCTGCTGGCCCGCTAGCTCCGGCCCATTAGCTCCGGCCCCACTAGATCCAGTGTAATTCACTGTAGCTGTCTTCAGATGCACCAGAAGAGAGCGTCAGATCTCATTACAGGTGGTTGTGAGCCACCATGTGGTTGCTGGGATCCGAACTCAAGACTTTCAGAAGAGCAGTCAGTGCTCTTACCTGCTGAGCCATCTCATCAGCCCAGTATGAAACTTTTAAAATTCAAAGTTACTAACTTTTGAGATTTGTCCAGTGTAAAGGCTAAAAAAGAGAAACAACAGGTTAGCTGAGAGATGGTTCGGCAGTTAATGGGTCACAAGATCTTGCTGTTCTTGTTCAGTCCTGGAGTTTGGTTCCTAGCACCCATATTGGGTGGCTCACAACCATATGTAACTCCAGATCCATGCTTTATGTCCCTCTCTTCTTACCTCAGTAGGCACCCACATACACACAGACACATAAGTAAAAATAACTATCATTATAAGTAATAAAAATAAACTATTGACGATCTCCAGTCAATGAACTCAGTGTCTAAATGACTATTACTGTGAAGAACAAAGCTCTGGGGGATCGGTTGTATCCATTTGTGGAGAATGAAATACTTCTTTTGACCCTGAAATGTTGCATATTTTTTTAATCAAGTAAGATGTGAAAAACACAGCATATATTAAAAACAACAGAAGACCCAAAAAGAAGGGGTTCTTGGTAGCCAAAGAGGCGGCCATTGAAATGATGCAGTAGTAGATGATGCAATTGCTGAAAGCCATTGGTTAACAGAAATGCCAAAGACAGGAAGTAATCCCCAAGAAAGAGAAGAACTCTTTCTTGGATACTAAAAAAGAACAAAAGCAAAAATGACACAAACCGGAAGACCAGAACAGAGGAATTAGATGGCTCATTCATTCCACCCTTCCCCATGTACAGGTTATCAGAAAGCCTTGGTTGACGAAAAGGTAGATTTATAAAAATCACCGTTTCTACAGTTAATGATCACTGGTAGAGTAAGAACCCAATGGATGGGGAGCTCGGAACACGGCCGGCAGAGTGGAGAGATCACACTGTCTCAGAACACGGCCGGCAGAGTGGAGAGATCACACTGTCTCGGAACACGGCCGGCAGAGTGGAGAGATCACACTGTCGCCTTCTGAATCTGTTTGATTCCTTATTGCTAACTGTGGGATATATCCTCACTTCATGTACCTTCTGCCACACTCAGGGCACTCCTCAAAGTCCAGGGCACTCCATGAAATCTTAGTATGAAAAAGTGAAACTGTCTGAAATCAAGTTTCCAGGAAACCTACACACACAGGGGCAAATTAAGACTGTGGGTCTTACTGATAGCTTGTTTGGCTTCCAGAACATTCCAGTGACAGTCTTAAACTTAAACGTTACCTTGAATTATAAAATATTAAAACAAATCCTGGGAGAGCATTGAGGAGATACTTAAAATCGATCTGTAGATGCTCTGGTCTTAGGGACATCTTCATTTAGGGGTAGGTTTTCCCAAAACTGACAGATCACACATCAAGTAGAGCCAGTGACATGCTTGGTAGAACTTGGACCTCAATACTCATTCTGTGAAGAAATGCACTGACTACGGTTTGCACACTATAGCTTTGGGGATGGTGTCCTATTATGGTTTTTGTTACATAAATACCACAAGCAGAAGCGAGGTGTGAGGAAAGGTTTTATGACAGTGTATAGCTTTACAGCCCTTCATGAAGGAGTCAGATAATCAAGGTACAACCTTGGAGGCAGAAAGTGAAACAGAGATATGGAGGGAGTTACGCTTACTGGCTTGTTCCCCATGGCTCGTGAATGTGCTTTCTCACATACCCAGTATTATTTGCCCAGGGGCAGTACCACTCACAAGAAGATGGACCCTCCCACATCAAGCATTAATAAAGAAAGTGATTCCCACAGACTTGCCTATAGGGCCATCAGATGCAGGAAATCTATTCGTCGAGGTTTCCTCTCCCCAGATGCCTCTGCTTTGTGTCAAGTTGATAAAAACAAAACAAAATATAACTAACGAGCAAGGAGCTCAAGATTTAGCTGTCTATCATTCTACTTTCAGGAGGGAATCATCCCCACTTGTCCATGGTTTGAGAGTCCCAGATGCTAGGCTGGGTGGCTTTTTAAGAGGCAAGTGCATACTCCTCCTCCCACAAGGCTTGCTTCCTTGGCTCTTAGAATCCCAAACCTCATTTGGTGCTTGTGGAGTCCAGAGACGTTGGATACACCTAGAGCTGGAGTTGCATACAGTCGTGAGCTTCCTGATGTGACCGATAAGAACCAAATTCTGGTCCTCTAGACAAGCAGTGTTCTGGTTGAGCGTTGTCAACACTAGCTAGGGTTATCTGGGAAATCAATTGAGAAATGACTCCATTAGACAGGCATATAATCAAGTTCTGTGGGGCACTTTCTTGACTGATGATTGATGTGGGAGGGTGTATCTCATTGTGGGTGGTGGCGCCCCTAGGCAGGTGGTTCTGGGTTGTATATATGAAAAAAAAAAAAAAAAAAAAGCAAGCCATGGAGAACAAAGTAGGAAGCAGCCATTTTCCATGGCCTCTGCTTGAGTTCCTGCTTTGGCTTCCCTTGATCAAGAACTGTAAGTCAAATCCTTTCTTTCCTCGGTTGATTTTGGTCTTGGTGTTTATCACAGCAACAAATTCTAATGAACATAAGGAGTATGTTTTCTTACTTCGGAGCCACCTCTCCAGCCCCTGTCACTCACCCTCTATAACTAGGGTGTGGTTAATTCCTTCATGAGGTCCTGAGTCAGAGAACCAGAGATGAAGTAGATTTTTCAGGCTGAAGATGGTTCTTCTGAGGCAGAGCTGGAACTAGGGCTGAATCTGAGACGTAAAATTGGATCAAAACATTTAATTCCTGCCTTTAATTGTTTTAATAGAACTATTATTTTAAAAAATAATATTAAAACAGTTGTTGCTATGTAAATGCCTCTCAAAAGTCAGATCATAAGCTCCCAATTTAGATTTGACCCTTGCCTCCCCTATCTTGGCTTGATGATCTGTAAAGGGTCCGTGAAATCCCAGTCCAGAGGGTACCGCAGAACATTCCAAAGCACAGTATCCCCGGGCACTTACTGCTCTGCTTCCAGAAGCATCTCCCTTGTGGGGGCAAAATCTACAAATAAATATTTCTGTTCATTGTCACCCGAGAGCCCCCAGAGGGGAAACAGAGTGTACCCCCAGAGACTGGAAAAAACCAGTCATTCTTCCCTAGTGTGGAACAAATGAGAGTGAGCTGTTGGCTGGGTCACAGTGGAGAAGGGTCTAACAGGAAGTTCTGGGAAGGATAGGGGCTCCCTGAGGGTTGAGCGTGTTGGAGGTGGAACCTTCCTTTGGCCTCTTCTCTTCCTCTCGTGTATCTATTCTTGTACTTGGAGTTGCTGAAGTGTTCCTAAGAACAGAGGTGATGTGGGTCACCAGGCTACCCTGAGCTTCTCTGTCTCCAAACCCACACCCAGTATATAGGAGGGCTGAGAGGTCCTCCTGAGTCCTTCAGGCTCTTAAAGGAGTCGATAAAACTTCCACAAAGATCTTGGCCCAGTGGAGGGAGAACCAGAAGGAGCCAAAATTATTGAAGGATCTTCTGAGGATCACATATGACTCTACACATTGTGGCCTGCTTAGCTTTCATGTTATCCAAGAGGGAGAATTAGCTATCAGCCTGTCTGTGGAATCAGCTCTGCCTGCCTACACATGAGCAAGCAGCCTTCTGTTTCCCCAGACACAGTTGAGAGCCATGTCCACTCCCCTGCTTTTCTCCACTACGATAGACTATTACCTCAAATGGAGAGCTTGAGTAAGTCCTTCCTCCCTCAAGTAGCTCTCATCAGGTATTTGGCCACAACCACGAGAAAAGTAGTTAATGTGATGTGTGATGAAAAAGTTATTGATTAGAAGCCAACAGGATAGTCCGTTTGTATCCAGGTAGTTTCTGATGCCCGGTGTCTTATCAAGTGACTCATTTGTTTGGCCTTTGATGGTCAGCACTTGACCTAACTGATGTGAACGCTGATGGCGGCAAGCTGGGATTGTTCCTTCTAATCCCCAGTCCCTCTTCCTTGCCTATGGTTGATGTATCCCCTGTTCTTCCCATCACTGTGACCAAATATCTAAGAGAAAGAACCCAGGAAAGGGAAGTTTGTTTTGACTCACAGTTTTAGTCTGTCATAGTGCAGAAGGCATGGTGGGCACATCCCTTGCAGTGGGGCATGCCATGAAGGCTCTGCACATCTCAGTGGAGCAGGAAGCAATTGGTGGAACCAGAAGTGGGACAGTGTTGTGACTCCCGGAGGTCTACCTTAGTCGCTTATATCCAGTGATGAGACATTGTGTCCCAAAGGCTCCATGATTTCAAAAGACAGCATCACCAGCTGAGGGGCAAGAACTCAAAATGTGAGCTCATGGGTGACATTTCATATTTGAACTATGATGGTGTCAATGATACATTTCTGGATTGCTTTGGACTGAATGCCTATAGAAACACGTTGCTGTTGACACTCTTAGAGACTCTAAAACCTTTCCTGTTTATATTATGTTTGGAAACACTTGCATCTCAGAGATTTAAATAACCAGCCTAATTGTCCATCAAAGCACCACTCCACAACTGTACGTGATCTCTGCTGGGTGTCACAGTGCCTATCAAGTTTCAAAAGAAGCATGTAGAATAGTTTTAAAGGAAAGCGCCTTTATTTTGCTGATTTGGGCTTCCATGGCTTAGAGAAAGGACAGCAGAGGGGATTTCATGAGTGAGCATCGGCTGGGCAGAATGTTGGGAGTCCACTGATCTTGTTGCCACACATTGTCCAGAATTATTCTTTTCCACTGGTTCTCAACAAGAGGTCAGCCCACTTCCTTCCTCACAGGAATGCAGACATTCCAGTAAGATTCCCTGCCCCCCAGCTTGTTACAGCTACAGAGAAGTCATAATGGCATGTATACAAACCATCCACTTATAATTTGATAACTTCTAGTGTAGTCATTAGTTACACAATAGCTTTTATGGTGTAACCACCACAATTAAAATAAAGAATGTCTTCTTTATCAGAAAGAGCATCTCTTTGACAACTTCCTGTTTGCTCTCTCATCTCCTGTTCCAGTCAGTGAGGCCTTAGCTTCCTGTCTTTGTGCATTTCATATCAATGGAGTCATGCAACACATGGTCTCTTGTGACTAGCTTGTTTCACTTACCATGATGGTTTCAAACCCATCCATGTGGTAGCCTATATCAAAACTTCATTTTTTTTTTTGCTGAATACTATTCCACTGTATGGATATACCACATTTAACGTATACAGTCAAGGGACTGGGAGGAGTTCATTCTTTTTGGATATCATAAATATAATGTCTACATGAGTTTCTGTGTGGGGATGTAGCTTAGCTCATCCTGCAGTTCCATCTTCAACATGCTAGGCATTGATACTCTATTTTCTTTTTTTTTTTTAAAGAATTATTTATTATTCTATTTATCTGAGAACACTGTCACTGACACACCAGAAAAGTGCATTGAATCCCATTACAGATGGTTGTGAGCCGCTATGAACTCAGCAGAATCCCATCAGATGGTTGCCGGGAGTTGAACTCAGGACCTCTGCAAGAGCAGTCAGTGCTCTTAACTGCTGAGCCATCTCTCCAGCCCAATACTCAGTTTTCTAAAGCAGGACACACTCTTACCTTCCTACCAGCAGCTCACAGTGCTTCCCAGGTTTTCATCCACATGTAGTGTGTTTCAAAAAACCTTTATTTTTAGTTTTTAATTTATTACTGGTGTGTGTGTGTGTGTGTGTGTGTGTGTGTATTGTATGCACACCAAGCCACATATGTAGAGGTCAGAGGACAACTTTTGGAAGCAGGTAATGGAACATGGGCTTTTTTACCACCTACCCACTTGTTTTTTATACATACTGAGTATAAGCTGGTATTTCTCATTGTTTATTTCCTTTCCCAGTCTACTGGGTCTCACTATGTTGCCCTGGCTACCCTGGACCTTGATTTGTAGCCTCTGCTTTTAAGTGCCGGGATTAAAGGTGTGTGCCTCCATGCGTGGCTTATTGTCTCACTTTTAATTTTCCTTCCCTAATGACTAATGATGTTCAACATCTTTTAAAATGAAAATTCATCATTTGTATGTATGTATTTTTGGAGAATGGATATTTAGGTCAATTGTCTATTTCCTAATTGAATTGTCTTTTTAATTTTTAGGCTGTCAGACGTCTTTACACATTCTTGGTCCGACGCTCCTTCCAGATATATGATTGACAAAAGGCAACTTTCTTTATTTTTTAATGGGGTCATTTGGAGCACAAAGCCCTAACTTTTCACTATGGAAGCTGGTGTTCACACACCACATTCTACCAATCTTGCTAATGGTAATGGCATGAGCTCTGCCAAAGGTCAGGGCCGTGGGCAGTTTATTTAGTTTGGTCCCAAACCAATGTCCTGGATATCTGCTGAGATATCTAAATCCACACAAATATGAGATTTTTGTACTTAAATTATTTTATTTATATTCTCCAGCTATGAATGGTTTTGATTTAAGCAAGCTTCTTTTGGTCCCTTGCTACAACCTCTTTATTACTAAACTTTGTGTGTGTTGTTGATGAAACTCCTGTGGGGTCGGCAGTCTCACATTCTGACTGTATGTTTGCATTTTTTTGGGGACAGGTGGTAGGGCAGTAAGGTCAGAGACTGACGCCCAAGTGAAGGAAAGGAGACATGGGAGAAGAGAAGAAAGAAACAGAAACAGGAAGAAAAGAGAGACCTGTGGTGAAGGTACTCTAAGGAACGGTCCACAGTACCCTGAGTGAATATCAACACTTCTCACTAACCGTGATGCAGAGAGGAGGCTCAGGTCCTCCTTCAGGGGGTCTCAGAAGACAGGATATGGCTATGACACCTTGCTTGAGCCTTAGTCCAGTGTGTCAGTCCAGCGTCCCTGAGGCATGGTCTGAAGTCCGTCTCTTCGACCTTGATTTAAGACTCCACTAGAGCAGGACTACGTCCTATGTGAGGCAAAGGGAAGCTTTGCAGCTGAGCTGATCCCCAAGACCCAGCTGTGTCCTGTGTGGATTCGCTCTCTGAGTCACAGCTGGACCTTCAGTGGGAAGTTCAGTATGGACTCAAAATTAGAGCTTAACTGAGATTAGAGGGTCTGTGGATGGATGGATGGATGTAGGAAAGTCAGTTATTGTGACAGTAGGTGACACAGGACAGCAGTCAACATTTTTTCCCTGTGTTCAATGGTATAAGTAACTGCAGTCATACTAAGATTTCGCAGTCTTTGGTAAACAACAAAGATATTTTATGAACAGATTAAAAAAAAATAACAGGAAGGTTGGAGATGACTTTACTGGTCAAATGCACCTTAACAGGTGTCGCAGGTTTTAGGCTACTTAACCTAGCAAGTTTGACAACACCAAAACCCAAATGGCTGTCATTTACAGGCTACCTGATATCATTCTGTGCTTTACAGTTGTCCCCCGAGGCCTCCAGCCTTTCCTTATACCGTTCTTATTAGAAAATTGTGAGTAGTCAAAACAGACTCAGTCAACCAAATCCCCCAGGAACACATTCCTGGGAAAGAGGCTGACGTCCCCATTTAAGAGAAAGTAAGAGTGTGGGAAGTCCCTCCATGGGAAGGTTCCCACATGAGCTCAGTCGACAGACGTGCTTTTCTTACTTTACTCTTTTACTAATATTTCTCATGCGCATAGAAGGTGCCTTTTCTAATTTCTGTTCTTCATTTTCTACATTTCAAGTATCTGCTGGCATGGAAGACAAGTGAGATGACAGCTTGGACAGCTAGTGCTGAAGTCTAGGTCTAGTGATGAAGTCTAGGTCCTGCCATTTATACCCTTGCCTTGGAAATGTCCTGGTCACTTGGAGCACAAACCTTTCAACCGTTGCATATATAAAGTCTCCTCTATTTGGTCAGTGAGAAGCCATTACTATGCCTTGCAAGATGGTCCCTTCCCAGTGAAATGCCCTTCTTCATTGCTCTAAAGATTAGTAAACTTCTGATCTGTCTTGGGAATCACAGCTCCATTCAACAGATCAAGGACATGCTAATTAGGATAATTAGGATTCTGTTTGTCTCATGGGTAAGCCAATGACTTATTATTTTATTTCCATTTAGACAAAGAAACTTCCCCCCCGCCCCCCGACAGGGTTTCTCTGTATAGCCCTGGCTGTCCTGGAACTCCTTCTGTAGACCAGGCTGGCCTCGAACTCAGAAATCCGCCTGCCTCTGCCTCCCAAGTGCTGGGATTAAAGGTGTGCACCACCACCTTCATAAAAAAAATGATGCCAGTATCATGAGCTCAGTAGACAGATATTAGGGCATCACAGAGAAATGAAGACAATATGGCATAGGTAGTATATACATGCATCTACTTTATGTTCTATAGTATATGTTCAATATATTTTTCAAAATATCTATTTCAAATGTCACATACACTTTTTTTTGAGAGAAGCCTTTCTCTGAACCTGGAACTTACCAACTTGGCTAGGCCTGCTCGATAGCAAGCTCTAGGGAACCACCTGTCTCCATATCCCCAGCACTAGGACTACAAATGCTTATTACGATGCCTGTCTTTTTAGGTGGGTTCTGGGGATCTGAACTCAGGTCCCCATGCTTGTGCAAGTCCTTTACCAACAGAGCCATTTCCCCAGCCTCCTTCACTCCGTCATGGATGGAGGTTCATTTACTTCGGTTGGGCATGTTTCTTCATAGAACTTCCCCCAGCAAGCCCCACCTTGCTCTGAGTGCTCTTCTTTCTCCTGAACCCACTAACTCTGCTGAGATGTAGAAGCAGCTATTTTCTTGGAAGATCTAATACCATTTATATCTCTTGGTCCAAATCTGTGTACCCGTCTTCTCCTTGCAGTGGATACCTTTCTGTTGCCAGTCTCTATGGGCTCCTTGTCATCAGCCAGGACATGTCTGTGCTCTCTTCTTTCCACACACCTAACACTCTTTCCACCTAACCAAGCCCTTCTGCCTTGACCATTAACTTTTTTTTTCAGTTGAAATTTCAACAGCAAAACTAGCGGTGTTTTCTCCCCTTCTTCCCAGTTTTACTGACAAAACAGGTGTTCTTAGCAAGGGTCTTAGCAACCTCAATGTACACCTTCATTTTAGTCCTCAGGAAGTAGATAGCTGTTTACCTTTCTAGTGGGTTCTCTCTGTGGCTCTGCTGAATTGCCAGCCTCAGTTACTCTTGTGCTTCCTAAACGCTGCTGAGTAAAAGACAGGTTCCTTAAACGCACAGAGACAGCGCAACAGTTAACGCCCTCCCTGAGATATCTGCCACATGACTGGTTAGTCAGAGGGTAGTGTAGACAGGATAGACACACTGGATGAAAGGATGATCCATTTCCAGGGCAAGGCAGGTGGGATTACCTGGAATTTCATGTTACTCAGAACAGTGTGCAGTTAAAAACGTATGAATTGTTTACTTCTGGAAATTTCTCTAACGTTTGTCTGTATGAGGAGTTGAGAGCACCAAAGCCAGGGCCTACTCATAACTATATTTAGTAACAAGGGCTTATGGAATTCTTTCAAATCCTTTGGAAAATATTGATGTTTACTGATACCAGGCTTTTTCTCATCTGTTCAAACTTAGTCACCACCATGAAATTATTAGATCACTAGAGTGTAGTCATAAAATATTTGAGCTAGAGCAAGCTTGCCTCCTTTTTCTATCTCATAGAACACGATTCTTCCAGTTCCATCTAACAAAGCAAAGATAGATATGTTGGAGGTTAGTTACATTGAGCCTTCAAAATATTCATTATAAAATTATGCCATTAAATTATCGGGGTAGTTGGAGGTGTTTATTATAAAGAATGAGCTGGAGCAGAAAGACTCTGAAAAGAGTGACATGGAAACTTCTGGTTTCTTTGGAAAGTCAGTTGTGCTGGATGGTGTTTTGCTGGGGAAGACGCTTGAAGGAACATCTGGCTGAAGAAGGCATGGGTGAAAGGATGTTTTGCTAAAGCAAACACAAGAAAGGATGCGTGATGAAATATTCTCCACTAATGGCAGTCAGGCATTGGTTCACCTTACATTGCATTGCTAGGCTCCACTTGTCATGACTTCATAGAAAGAAGCACACCAAAAGACTTCTGGTGGTATTCCAGCAGCTTCTTGCCACTTCCAAGGACTCAAGTTGATTGGCAGAATGATATCAGCTGATACTGACTCATGTGGAGGTTTGCTAAGACAGACTCAGGTGGTGAGGTGAGACCTGTGGCGTCCTCGGGTGGGAGGACACATGATGTTTGGAGAGCATGTAAAGGGGTCTCAGCAAACAGTGACAGGGCACTTGCATAACCAGCTTTGCAATGCCTTGTGCCTTTGTCTTCACTAATCTTCACTTTACTGAGAGAGGCAGAGCAGAGAATTTCTCCTGGCATCCCTGCTGGTCTTGGTCGCTCCTGTTGACTTGTGTTGATTTGGCTGAGACCTGGCTCTTTCTGCTGAGTCACGTTTGCCATCCCGACACTACTGAACAGAACTGCTGGCATATTGCTGAAGTGTTTGCTAGCGGATCAACCTGCCGCTGCCGAATTCTGTGAACTGAACTGCCAATTTCCTGACAATGCAGACTGGATTGGCTCCAAAGAACGGTTTCCAAACTGGTCCACTTCCCCTGTATCCTAATAACCTTTCTTTTTCTATTACCTCTGGTGGGAGGTGGGTTATAAGGGAGGTTACAGAAGTTAAGAACCTCCTTTTAAGAGCTAAAAGGAGGGTTTTGAAAACTCTAACACTACACAAGGGCAAGGAGACCCAGAACAGGAAAGCAGTCAGAGGGCAGGTCCAAGGCAATGTTGAGCCGATGGTCTGGGCAGCTGAGGCAGCAGGAATCTAGGCTTTGCTTCCAGAAGGCACAGATCCTGGATGCCCAAAGCCTGCACGGGATGAAGCAGCTTTTTAGAGGAGGAGACAGTCTGGAAGAGGAACAATTTGCAAGAAAGCTTTAAATCATCCTAATCCCTAGTTGAATGGAGGCGATCCTCCTTCCCCATCTAACTATCAGAAAATGATCAGATGTTCCCCAAGGTAAAGAAATAACAACTAGAGCCACCAATGTTCAGTGCACACCACCACTACCACCACCACCATCACCAACGACAACAATAATAAACAAAACCCTACAAAAACATAAGACAATACATCTGAAAAAATGGGAGCTAAAATGTAACACATGCAAGTTTACAAATAATCTAGATGTGATGGTTTCAATGAAAATAGCCCCCATAGGCTCATACTATTAGGAGGCGTAGCCTTGTTGGAGTCGGTGTGGCCTTTTTGGAGGAAGTATGTCACTGGAGATGGCCTTGGTGGTTTCAGACGCTCACACCAGGCCCCATGTCTCGTTCTCTTCCTGTTGCCTGCCAATCCAGATGTAGAATTCTGGGCTCCTTCTCCAGCACCATGTCTGCCTGCACGCTGCCAAGCTTCCCACCATGGTGATAACCGACTAAACCTCTGAACCTGTAAGCCAGCCCAATTAAATGCTCTCTCTATAAGAATTGCTGTCATCATGGTGTCTCTTCACATCAGCAGAAAACCTAACTAAGAGACTAGTTATTAGAATAATCAAGCATGGATTTTAGAGTAATCATGACTAATATATTTAAGCAGTGAGATGGAATATTTTGCTAGACAGCTGAGACCTATAAGGAAATTGGAATTTAAAAATACTACAACTGAAATTAGAAATGAAATAGTGAGTTTAAAGCAGATGAGTCATATCTGGGAATAGGAAGTACACAATTGACCAATAAAAAAAATCATATAGACTGAAGTTATAAGAGGCAAAAGCTTGAGAGAAGGAAAAAATGATGCCAAAGTCATTTGGGACTAGGAGCAAAGATGCAGTGCATGATGGGAATGTCATATGGAAAAGAATACGATAGGGCAGAGGCAGTATCTAATGATGAACAAGCTGAGATAGTCACCAAGTTGATGAAAGAATCAAGTCACAAGTTGATTTGCACAACAAACCCAAGTGGTTTTGAATGAATGAAGCCCACTGATCTTGAGCAGCAAAACTATTGAAACTCATAGACAGAGGAAATCTGGGTAAAAGACAGGACAATATCTGTACCTTGAAGATTATCAAGCCCCCAAACTCTAGTCTTGAGGAAAGAGCATGAAGTAGAAATGCCTCACAAAAGTGGTGACATAGCAGAGATCATTCAGATGAGCAAAACCAATGATAACAATACAATCCTGTCATTAGAGCCCACACTGAAGGGCTGGGAAGATGGCTCAGTGGAGAAGAATGGTAGCTCTGAGCCGGGTGGCGGCGGCGGCCGCGGTGGCTGCGGTGGCGGCAGCACACACCTTTACTCCCAGCACTTGGAAGGCAGAGGCAGGCGGATTTCTGAGTTCGAGGCCAGCCTAGTCTACAAAGTTGAGTTCCAGAACAGAGAAACCCTATCTCAGGGAACAAAAAAAAGAATGGTAGCTCTGTAGGCATGAGGACTAGAGGATCAGAGTTCTAATCCCTAACACTTATGTAAAATGTCATGTATAGCTACACATTCCTGAAATCCCAGCACTGTGTGGGAATCCAGTTAGGTGAGATACTCTGTCTCAAGGCAATAAGGTAGAGGGAAATGGAAGAAGACAACTTGTCTCTTGCCTTGGCCCCTGCATGTATGCACCCAACACATTTACTCACATCCTCACCTGTAAACACTATGTGCATGCACACATACACACACAGAAACAGAAGCACTGCATTGAAAGACAGTAGACAATCAAAAACAACAAGAACAAACCCCTGTTGCCTCCCCCCTCCCCATGCCTGCCACCCCACCCTCTCCCACTTATCAGCCCTGTCATTCCCCTACACTGGGGCACAGAACCTTCACAGGGCCAATTTTTAGAAAATAAATAAAAAAAAATATAAGCATAGCATTTGGGAAAAGGCATTGAAATTAAGAGCATTAGTGTTCATCAGAGCAGGAGTAGAGAGCACGATTTAAATGAGGATGCAGAATGGAATAACTATAGATAACAAAAAACTAAGAGGGCAATGGTAGAATACAAAGGGAAAGAGGAAAAAAGAAGCTGCATAGAACAGAAGGAGCAGGTAGGTTTCTCCAAACCATAGGACAGAACAGGTCCTTTCTTAATAACAAGGCAGGATTCAGTCTTATTAACAGAAACAAAGCTTTTTTTCCCCTATAAACATGGGTTTAATTCATTTAGAATTACAAGAGTAGAAGTCTTTTCTTTCTCTATGCAATAAATATTGGAGCTCAAAAAAAAAAAAAGAAAGAAAGACAGTAGACAGTTTTGAAAATTGAGGAGTAAAGAGAAATTACTATACAGGTATTTAAAAATGGACATTTACTCTAGGAGACTAGTTTATAATGTCCTATGGGATTGAACTATATATATGCAAAATAAAACACAACATCAACAGTACAAAAAAAGGCGAGGTTGTGGTAAACCGAGACAAAGTTCCAAGATGCTTTAATTCACAGAAATGTATGAATCTATTAAATTAAGTATCATATTATATCCTCTAGGGTAGACCTCAAAAGAAAATACAATTAATAGGCTGGAGGAGGGAAAATAGAATAATAAAAGCAGTTGAATACTCCAAAAAAAGATGAGAAGGGAAACCTCTAAGGGCTAAGGGACAGAAAATGAGAACTGACTTATGAGACTTAAGAAGAAAGATACACAAGTCTGGAGAGATGGTTCTGCACTTAAGGACATTTTGGGGTGGGGGAAAATACATGATCAAAATAGTTTATTTGAAAAAGACTAACTAAAATATGTATACTGAATAATAACAAAATAATAATAATAATAATAATAATAATAATAATAATAATAATAATGGACATTTGCTCTTTCAGAATACCTGGGGTCAATTTCCAGCACCCTGGGGCAGCTCCAAATATCTGTAACCCCAGTTCTAGGGAATCTGGCTCTCTCTTCTTAGCTCCTCAGGTAGCAGACCCAGATGTGATTCACATATACATGCCAGCAAAACACTCATGCACACAAAACAAATAAGTAAGACATGGAAGCAAGAAGTTAAAGATATTGGTGAAAGCAACTCAAAGGATGGCTCATGGAGTCAGAGCAGAGAGGAGGAATTAAATACAAAAGTGTGCGGGTAGGGAGGGATCGCCAGGTCAGGCCAACTCAGCTTTGGCTGCATATTCAAATCACCAGAGAGAGGTTTATATTAAAACTAAACTTCATATTTTGATATTTTTGTAGAGACACAAGCAGTTGCAATAAAGTGGTTTAGTCAATGTTTCTAGTTTCTCCAGTATAACATCTTGCAAAATGATATTAAATACCAAAAAAGAGTATCAACACAGCTGTACTGAACAGGGGTGATACCCCCCATCACTTTGTAGGTCTCCCAAGTTGTCCTTTTAAGGCCACATTCTTCTTCCTGTCCACCCCCAACCTATCTTTAATCGCCTGGAAGATTGTCTCCATTTCTAGAATTTTGTCTTTTAAACAATCCTCCATGTGAATGCCAGTCTTGTTTGTCACCCTGATGGGGTGCACAATCACCACGGAAACAAAGCTCTGGGCACATGGGGTGTAGACTTTCTAGAATGGGTCTACTGAGGTGGGAAGACTCACTGTGAATGTGGGCTGGAGTTTCGGCCTGAGTAACAAGGAGAAACGGAATCTAGATGAACTCGAATTCATCTTCCTCTGCCTCTTGACTGCAAGTAGAATGACCTTTACTCTGGCTGCCATGAACAGAGGAGACCCTGGAACTGAGAGCCAACATAATGCCTTTCTTCCCTGAGGGGCTTTTTAATCAAGGATTCTGTACCAAGAAGTTACATACAGCATGAAAGTAAGATCATTGGTTCTCAGAATCAAACTCAGCTCTTAGGCTTGGCAGCAGGAGCCTTTAAATGTTGAGTCACTTCCCCCATGGTTATTATTTTAAAATTTCCTTTTTAATCAATTTTTTTTTTCTGGATGGTGGTTGTGTTGGGCCTAACGTAGCCCAGGCTGGCCTCACACTTTAAATCCAGGATGTCATTGAACTTTTGATCCTCCTGCCTCTGTCTCCCAAGTTCTAGGACTACAGGTTTGTGCTTCCTGCTTTACATATAAAAGCTGAAAAATCAAAGGGCAATATTTTGCTTCCAGTGACAACCTCTTCACACTTCTCATGCACATACACATGCACATGTACAAACACATGCACACACATGCACACACACATGTGCACACACATTTACACACACAAACACACACACACATGCTCACACATATACTCACACACATAAACACACACAAACACACACACAAATGGAAATTTTTTGTCTCTTGCTACTTCCTTTGAATATTCTAAACAGGAGTGGCCATTTTTTTAACTTTTCAGTTTTTTGTCTTCTTGATATTATTTTGTGATTTCTTACAAGGGAAGCTGAGGAGTTGGCGTCCTTGTAAATCCTGTCCCTCTCCGCCATCCACCTTTTCACAGTAGAAATTGCTTAGACTTGACCCAAGCACATGTAACATCATGCTTGTGTAATTTTTTCCCCTGAGGACCCGAGTGGGATTTTATGAGTGTTTTTCTGTGTCAATTTCTTTTTATTTCCCAAAGTAAATTTCCTTGCGTCTTTTCCTTTCTGGCTTATCATCTAATTTGTCAGATCGTCAGACCTGATGTGTCGCGGCCCTCTCGACCAGCAAGAAAGGACACGACCACAGGTCTTCCT
The DNA here is from genome assembly GCA_019843855.1 of Hylomyscus alleni. Lineage (NCBI taxonomy): Eukaryota > Metazoa > Chordata > Mammalia > Rodentia > Muridae > Hylomyscus > Hylomyscus alleni. The sequence continues at coordinate 22,610 of JADRCC010576771.1, forward strand.
TAAGCAGTTTATTCAGGACCTTTTTTGCATGCTTACTTCTTCTACACTTCTTCTAGCTAGCTAGCTTCTTGATGTTACAAGCTTATTCTGGCTAGCCCCTTGATGTTACATGCTAGCTCTCCTTCTCTGGTGGTTCTCTCTGGTGGCGGTCCTGGGATATGCCCACGGACCTAAATACCTTGTGCCGGCCAACCCCTGCAGGCCACGTGGGAACAGCAGATAGGTCACACAATGTAGAAGCGGCCAGAGACAGCAAGTGTAGCCAATTCAGGACTTATCTCAATAGAGCACTCACTTTCAGGATAGTGGAAGGCGGGAACCAGCGCCATCTCAAGGCGTGGTACACCGCAGCTCTCTACACTGATGCCACACAGGCACTGGAATGCACAGCATTATTATCTGGTGGCAATCAATCATGCAAGGATCCTTACGATGTTAACAGCAGAGCACAAGGTCACATGTCAGCACCACCGATCTCTGGTCCATATACTGTGAATGTGAATACGTGGAAGTTTATATTACTTGAAATGATCCTGTCACTCTCGATCATGGACATGACTCCAAGCCCAGGTAACGGTGGGAATGTGACTTCTCTCCTTCACACTGCTGCCCCAGTTCTCAGACACTTGGCCCTTATCCTCTGCTGGACTCCTGGCCTTCAAGTTAAATCAGTAGGTTTCCCTAAACACCAAAGTCTGTCTGTAAACCAGGACACTTAAATTTTCACAGAGAGTTATAGCAGCCCTCTCATTTTCCCCCCATCAGAAATGGAATGGGAAGGATTAATTTTCTAGTAAATGACAAGATGGAATTCTGAAGGGACACACTAGCCTTTGGCTATTAATACCCACTAATTTCTCTGGAGTTTGTATTCAGGAGTGGAATGTGGGGCTGTCAGTTGGGCGTTAGAACCCCCAACAAGGTCCAAAGATGGGACTTTAATTTAGGTTCTCATCAGTTGTAGAAGGGAGCTTCATTGATGCTGAGTCTCAGAGGGTAGATAAGCAAGTCACAGCTTATTCTTTTTTTTTTTTTTTCTAGAAAAAATGTTGTAGGTCTTCCTTTTAAAATCTAGAGAGAAGCGCAAGTTGTCCTCTCACTGAATATGCTGCCCAGACCCGATGACGTCAGG
>JADRCC010576772.1:2795-14400 GCA_019843855.1 Hylomyscus alleni
ACCAGATAAAGTACTCAAAATTTCCTCACACATGTTCAAATGAATTAGGGATGTTACAATGTTCTCTCAAAAAATAAAAAGAACAGTGCCAACTCTTAACTACCAAAACGTATAGCTGCATATAGAATTCCTTTTCAAGCATAACTACATCTTTCTAAAAAAAAAAAAAAATTTTTCCCCCCGGCTGGAGAGATGGCACAGTGGTTAAGAGCACTGGCTGCTTGTTCTTCCAGAGGTCCTGAGTTCAATTCCCAGCAACGAAATGGTGGCTCACAACCATCTGTAATGGGGTCTGATGCCTCTTCTATTGTGTCTGAAGACAGCTACAATGTATTCATATAAATGAAATAAATCTTTTAAAAAAAAAGTTTTTTTTTTTCATTTCATGTGTATGAGTGTTTGCCTCCATGTATACATATGCACCACATGTATGCAGAGACCATGAAGCCGAGGACAGGATTCTGGATCCCTTGGGATTCAAGTTACAGATGATTGGGATCTGCCTTATCCATGCTGGGAACTGAACTCAGATCCTACCCAGGAATAGTAAGTCATCTCTCCTGCCTTACCTGTAAAACATTTTTAACAAGTCAAATAACTAGTGTTTTCTAAGTCATGATCTTTACTTTTTTTTTTTTTTTCCAGAGGCAGGGTTTCTCTGTATAGCCCTGGCTGTCCTGGAACTTACTCTGTAGACCAGGCTGGCCTCGAACTCAGAAATCCGCCTGCCTCTGCCTCCCAAGTGCTGGGATTAAAGGCGTGTGCCACCACTGCCCGGCAGTAACCTGTATTTTTACTGCAATATATATAGTGAAATAGTTAACTATATTAAGTTCACCTTGATAAGATACACTATAAACCTTTAAAGAGAAAGTAGGTCTGTATGATCTCAAAGTAATGACATGCACACTACACAGGGGAGGAGGGGAAGGGTCGTGAGCACAGGTGTCGCCTCCCTCACTATCACACATTTAAAAGGACACAGAACTCTGTTTTCTCAGGTGTATGAGGTGTTTCCCCATCCCTCTCCACCTTATTTACTTGTGTACTTTTTCAAAGACTCTCTCACCAAGCCTGACGGAGTACTTGGCTAGGCTGGCTTGCCAGTGAACTCCAGGGATCCACCTGTCCAACCTGTCTCTCCTGCCCCTCCACCCCCATGCTGGGATTGCAGGTTCATGCTGCCACACCTGGTTTTATATGTGAGGCCGGGGGATACAAACTCAGTTCAATGTGCTTATAGCAAGCTTTACTACTAAGCCATCACCCCAACTCCATGAACAGAATTTTTGAAAGCAAAAAAAGATGATGGCATGTATCTGTTTCCTCAGCACTCAGGAGCTTGAGACAAGAAGTTCAAAAGTTCAAGGCTGATCTGGGCTACATAGAAGGATTGTCTACACAAAATTGGTAATATTTGTATTACATATATAGATACATGAGTGGGTATTTTTTTTTTTTTAGAAGATGTAGAGCCAGTAATCAAGGGAGCTTTTTCTCACTTGACCCTATATGATTTCTAGTTTTGTTTGAGACATAGTCTTAGTCTATACTTGAGCTAACCTTGAACTCACTATGTATCTGAACCTGGTCTTAGAACTCATGGCAATCCTCCTGCCTTAGCCTCCCCAAGTACTGGGAATACAGGCCTGGTTAATGTTACAATTCTTTACCCTTACTTATAAAGTACATACTCTGTGCACAAGTCCCACACTTCTCACTTTCTTATCATATATCAAGAGGTTACAATTTTTCAAGAAAGAAAAAAAAAGGAAGAAAAAAACTTACACCGGACACTGTACAGCTCCAGGATTGTCAATGGACACAGTCAAAATCCCTCCATTTGTGGTGGAAGTACGCCATCTAGGTTTGAAATTTTTTCTTAAAAGCTTATAAATCTTACAGTATACCCCACTGAAAGATATTTATTCTGTCTCTCTGCCCAGCTATCTTAGTTCACCAACCAAGTGTTCTACTACCAAGATAAAATCTCAGCCCTGAACTATATATTTCAAAGTCGCCATTCATTTCTTAGTTTAAAACATACACAGAGATGCTGGATCTTAGGTATAAGAACTGTGAATATGAATTTGTTAGATGTTTACCAAAGTAATGACTATAAAGACAGTTAAAAAAACCAAATGCAGAGGAGCAGCTAATGAAACCAGACAGTCTCCATTTCTCATCTAGAGGCAGCATTTCTGACCTTTCCTATTTTCAGTGATAACTGGTTACCTTTAAATAGGATGTTTACATAGAATGTTTTCCTAAGATGGAACAGCGACTTCAGCTTTCCTACTTATTCCCACTATTTTCATGGTTGTATTATTATTTTCCTTTTCATCCTAACTTAAAACTACTGTCCTTCTAATGGTGCCTGAATTGTCTGTGCTGTGGAAACATCTAGTAGCCTCTGTAACCCTTTCTATTCTTCCCCACTTTTTATTTCCCACTTCTCTCCCTCCTCCTCCTCTCTGGGTTTCCCTGTGTAGTCTAGGACTTGTCTTTGTGTGTCAGCTGTCTAAACACTGAAATTACAGGGGAATGCCACCATTACTGTCAGCTCTACCTTTATATTTATTTATGTTAGCCAAAATCTGGCACTTCCATTATAATTTCCCAAATTAACTGTCTTTTTCTTTATCTATGTTTTACTCTCAAAGCCCAAAACAAATAAATAATGCTAGGCATGCTGGCACACCATGTAATCCCAGCACTTGAGAGGTGGAGGCAAGAAAAGGAGTTCATGGCTAAGCTCAGATGCATGTTGAATCTGAGGCATATGAGACCTTATCCCAGCATAAACAAACAGTATATATATGCACATATATATCATCACTATTATGTAAATGTTTGTTGGAGAAGCAAACAGACTTATTATTTTCTTCTTATAGTTTTTGGCTCCTATGTTAAAGGAGCCAGCATCAGGTTCAGATAATTTCCTACACTGCTCAAAAACACACATAATTGTACTTATCATTGCATCTGGATGGTGACTTTTTTTTTTTTTTTTTTACATTTTATAAAAAAGTAACAGCTATATTTTTTTGTTTTGTTTTTGTTTTTTTTCTTTGGTTTTTTCGAGACAGGGTTTCTCTGAATAGCCCTGGCTGTTCTGGAACTCACTCTGTAGACCAGGCTGGCCTCGAACTCAGAAATCCGCCTGCCTCTGCCTCCCAAGTGCTGGGATTAAAGGCATGTGCCACCACCGCCGGGCAAGTAATGGCCATTTTTAAAGAAATTACAAATTCTGTTACCTTTGTTAGAAACAGAGTGCTATACAATTCACACTTGGAAAGAAAAATGGACAGAAACTTACTTTTAAAAAAGTCTATGGACTTTATTCTAGTCATTCCCTAAACAGGTTCACTTACATAAAAGAAGGTACAGAGGAAGAAAAAAAGAAAGGGAGGTGCAGGAGAGAAGGAAGGTGAAAGAAGGAAACTATACCATTCAAATGGAATAAATCATGAAGAGGTAGTTCAGTAACTCAGTAGATACTAAACTGACATCTGAAGCCTGGTTCACTTGGGTACTACAGATGTGGCTCAGTGGTTATCTAGCATCTGAGGGCCAAGGTTCCAGTTACCTACTGCAGAAAGAATTTCATTTTGGGTTTTATTTCTTGCACACTGGGACAATGGCAATTTGAGTAGCTAGAATCTTGTAAATTCAGAAACAACATCTTAAAGAAATAAATTGAAACTTACTGACGCGTTCTCTTTGCTACCACATCATCTAGCAGCTGTTCTGTGTTCAACTGGGTCTGAACCTAAAAGGAAAATAAAAACAACAAAGCCCCCAGCAGATCTCATAGAAAACAGAATATTTAAGTCCAATTGTCTATTACGCAGTGAAAACGTACAACCCAGAGTAAGCTTGGGCATAAACTCAGGAAGGCCCTATGCTATGCCGGCAACACCCTCTGTTAGGGATCACTGGATTAGAAAAAGTACAAACACAAGTTTATTAGCAAATAACCAAGCCAAATTAATATAAGATACCAGGAAGAAAAGACAAGAAACAGAAAAAACATGTATTAACAGAAAGAATTAATCTAATGTCTTGTTTTTCACACTGAACCTAACCTCCCTCAATAACAGGCCCTGTCTATGATTACTAAAGGGTCCATTTGAGAGGAAACAGCACACCAGGGCTTTCTAATACCTTCAGGCCTCTTCGGAAAAGAAAGGTTGCCTGACGAGTGTCTTTCTGATGACTTAGTTTATTTCCACTCCTGGTAAAATTAGCTGGAATGTTATTTCTGCAACAAAAAAACATGTATGAATGATCTCAGCCACTTTGTTCTTAAATATCTTGAGGAAAAATATGCAAAACCAGCTAAACTCATAAGCTTAAAATTTGATAAGCATGTAATATAGACTCCAATTTGCTTATTTATACAAAGCTGTTAAATTATATTTACAAAATTTCCTTTATAGCATACCATATAACAACTTGGTTTTGAACTAGCATAGTTTCCAAATATTCTACTCTCTAATATTTCACATCTTATGAAGACATTTACAAAATTACATTTTAGTTCTATTATTTCCTATATTTGTTTTTAAAATTATAATTTAGTAGATGAAAATCATACCTAGATGCATTCAGAGACAAAGTGAAAACCATAAATAAAGAGTTGTGGCTAGAGAGAGGGCTCAGAAGTTAAGGACACTGGCTGCTCTTTCCAGGGGACCTGGGTTCGATTTCCAGCACCCACATAGTGGCTCACAACCATCTGTAACTCCAGGGAATCTGGCGTCCTTTCCTGACCTCTATGCATTGCAAGCCTGTGACTCACATATATACATACCTGAGGGCAAAACACTCATACACACCAAACAAAAATAAATAAATCTTAAAAAAAGGGTGGGGGTTGGAAAAACAACCTCTATTGTTCTTGTTTTCTTTCTTGTCTCCATTCATAAGCTACATAGTAAGGGACACAATTAGACAGTAGAGCACTTGCTGAGTGTATGTGAGGCTTTGGGTTCAATTGTAAGTATGGCAAGGGGAAAAACCCACCACACATGAATATATAAAACCCAGAGGTACATACATATATGGATGTATAATAGCTATGTTCTCTGATCCAGCAAAATGCCTCAGCAGGAAAATGCAATTGCTGTGCTTCACTGAGAACATGAGCTCAATCCCTAAAATTCACAGAGGTGAAAGGTAAATTCCACTTGTCAAAGTTGTCTTCTGACCTCCACACACTCTCTGTGGTATGTGTGTACAATGAATAAATAATAACTCAAGTTACACTATACTTTTTAATTCTTTCATACATGGAACAGTACATATAAATTATAATTACCATTACATAATAAAGTACTTAAAACTCTACCTAAATCTCTTTTCCAACCTTCAGAGGTTCATAATGCAAATTTCTCTAGCTAACACATGTTAACAAATAACATTTTTATGTGCAAAGAACCCCTTTCCTTTCTTTTTTTAAATTTTTTTTTTAACTTTCTGGTTCAAAATTTAATATTAAGCTAACATTCACCAAGACATTGTGCCAAAGAACAGACAGACATCAAGGGACTAGGATGCAGAGATCAGAGCGAACCCTCACATTTATAACCAATCTCCCAGTCCTTAGGATGCTCCTGAGTGTCCTCCCCATGCCTGTGATGAGTAACAGTAGGCCTTGAGAGCAGTCAGCCCTGACAGCCAACAGCAGTCAATCTCCGCCTGCATAGTTACTTGGTGCACCTAGAGTCACCTTTCCATTGTCTTCACGACACTACTCAGATCCTCTGCAGCCTTCAGTTTTTCTCTGATCAAACACAGCCCAACAAGATTTCTCTTTTATCAAAGAACCCCTTTTGACAAAAGATAACACCAAATGATTTCCAAAATAATCATTAGGTAAAACTGCAATTTGATTACTACATATCTATACAGTAATGAAAAGACTTCAATCCAATTTGTATTTATCTTGTCATTTTTCTGTAAGAGATAAATAATAGCACTTGAAATTCAAATAATAATAATAAAGTAACCACAGATTATCAGGAAGAATGTCCTAACAATTCATAAATTTTAGGGGGTTTTATGCTCTTAAATTTAGTCTAAAATCAATTTCAATTTAAAAAGCATCCATGTAGCCAGGCTGGTGGCACATGCCTAAATCCTAACACTTGAGTGGTAGAGGCAGGAGGATCCCTACACATTTGAGGACAGTTTGGTCTATACAGTTAAAGAGTTACACAAGACTATGGGAGGGGGGGAGACAAAACAAACAAAACCCAGAAATATTTACATATCTTTGTAGCTTTCCTGTCCCCAAAATAATCTATATTATGCCCTAGTATTTTAGTAAGAGTCAAGGCTAAAAAAAAAAAAAATAATCAATTCAGCTTTCAGAATTGACTGAATAACTCTGACCCAAGTGCTACGATTCTCACCACAATGATTACTTTTACAATTTTATTTTATATGTTAAAAGGGGGTAAGAAGCATAGTGAAGTTCACTTGGCCCCAAGTCAGATGACCAATCTAGATCCTGCATAGGGTAGAAAAAAAAAAACTAGTTATCTCAAGTTGTCCTCTGACCTCCACATATGCATATCATGGTACACATGTATACACACACACATACACACAATTAAAGTGATACTTTTTTAAAAAGTTGACATTAATGAAATTCCTTATTATTACTGTGTCTAAGAAATAAGAAAGTTACTACTGATTGCTTCCCATGTTAGCTTTTAGATAGATATTTCAAATATCTATCTTTTCTTTATTCCCCACAGTGTTAGGGATAAAATCCTAGGCTACATGCTAGCTAAGTGCACTGAGTCACACCTCCAGCAAGGAAATAACTGTAACGGCCAGATAACTTAAAGAATCACTGTAAATCCATTCTTCTGAACATCTATCAAAGAAAGTATTTTGTACACTGTGATGGTTAATCTCAAATGGCAAATTGGTAGAACTTATAATTGTTATGGAAAGAAATCTCTGGACATGTCTGGGAAGAATTATTTAGATTAGATTAAAGTGAAGTAGGAAATCCATCCACCAATGGGAGAAGGAACCCTTCTATAGCAGTTTGAATATGAATGGTCCCCAAAGGCTCCCGTATTTAAATACTTGGTTTCCAGTTGGTGGAACTGTTTGGGAAGTATTAGGAGGAATGGAGGCATTCCCACTTGTTGGAGAGAATGCCATTATCGGTGGGCTTTGGAGTCTCAAAAGACTCATGCAACTCCCGGCGCTTGCTCTCTCTCTCTCTCTCTCTCTCTCTCTCTCTCTCTCTCTCTCTCTCTCTCTCTCTCGCTTTCTCTCTCTCTCTGTCTCTGCCTCCTGCTTGTTGAAGAGGAAAGCTCTCAGCTACTGCTCCAGAGCCACACCTGCCTGCTGCCATCCCTGGACTCTGAAATCATAAGCCCCAAATAAACTGTCTCTTCTGTAAGTTGCCTTGATCAGTGTCTCATCACAGCAACAGACAAGTAAGTGGGTCCCAGACTGATTTAAAGAGAAAGTGAGGAGCTGAGTACAAGTGCTCCCCCATCTGTCTGTTTCACACCAGTGGACACTGGAACCAACCTGTTTCTGGCTGCCACACTTCCCCTGCCATGATGAATAGAACCTAAAATAAGCTCCTCCTTCCTTAAGTGGTCTTTGTCAGATACTCTGACACAGCAACAAGACAAGTGGCTAACACAGACACTTTCAAGCCGTATATTCTTCTCTCCCGCTTGAGTACTTACTTTCTGTTTAACTGATTAGGTCTCTTGAGAACAGCAACTTGTTTCCTTTGCACTTCATTTTGTCTCAGAAGGCTTGTCTTCCTTTTTAATGCTGGAAAATATCGTTCTATATTCTTTTAGAAGGGAGACAACTACGTTAGTCAGACTGCCCTTTGTTATATACCTTACTACAATAAAACCTTTTTTTGGTTGCTATTTTTTTGTTTTATTGAGACAGGGTCTCTCTATAAAGCCCTTGCTGTCCTGGAACTCATTGTGTAGATCAGGCTGGCCTCGAAGTCACAGAGATCCACCTGCTTCTGTCTCATGAGTGTTGGGGATGTGTGCCAACATGCCTAACATTTCTTAATGCACAATGACAGAGCCCCAAAACTGCTTCAATACAATAAGGAAGATGGAGAAACGAAAATTATTTGAAATTTTCGTAAATGACTAGAAAGATGACAATCATATTACATGTAAAGTACAGACACAGTGGTGTGGGAAAGTGGACTGGTGATGGGGAATGCTTCTCATCACTCAAGAATCAGAGGCACACTGAGGAGTCCTGGGTGACTGGGAGGAGTAATGCTTTCAAGGGAATTGTGACAACACTGCCCTTCCTCTCTGATTTCTGGCTGTGAGATGAGCATTTTGCTCCATTATCTCCTGTCATGACCTATTTCACAGAGCCTAAAGCTATGTGCTCAGCTGCTCCTCCACTCTGCAGTACAACCCTAAAAGTAAGGCAAAAACAAGCCCTGCTCCTTAATTATTTCAAGTGCTTTACTACAATAATAAAAAGGTGACAAACATCATATAAAAAGATAAAGGCCAATTTCCAAAACAAGTACATAAAAAAAGAGGTTTTAGCTGGGCAATGGTGGCTCACGCCTTTAATCCCAGCACTTGGGAGGCAGAGGCAGGTGGATTTCTGAGTTCGAGGGCAGCCTGGCCTATACAGTGAGTTCCAGGACAGCCAGGGCTACACAGAGAAACCCTGTCTCGAAAAACCAAAAAAAAATAAAATAAAATAAAATAAAAAAAAATAAAAAAAGAGAGGTTTTAATAACAGATATTAAAGTATAAATGATTGGGGTGGGATTTAATAAAATCAAACATGTGAAATATCTTTTCTTTCCTTTATATATATAAACTATATCAATCATAAAATCCTAATTCAAGCTTCTAACATTTTCCACAGTCTCCAAACTCCTTAACTGTATACATTATCTTATACATTATCTGCATTTTCCTATTGCTTTAATCATGAGAAGGACTTAATAAACATGACGATGATTTAAGAATCACAGTACTTAAATATTTTCTTGCATCCTTAACTTGGATTGATTTGTAGTTTCTCCTCCCCTTCCGCTCTTCCTTCTGTCAGGGTCCCGCTACACTTTCCCGGCTCTCCTGGCACCCACTATGTAACCCTCAGGGATCCCTGCCTCTGCCTGCTGAGTGCTGAATTTAAAGGCATGAATTTAAACACCTAGACTGTATATTTGTTTTCTTGAGACAAGATGATACTATGGAGCCCACGCTACTCTCACAGCTTCACATTTACAATCTTCCAACTTCTATAGTCTTTAAGTGCTAGGATTATAATGGGATCCATAGTTGGTTCCATTTTTGTTTTAAACAGAACTTTACTCATTTACTTATGTGTGTAGTATACATGTGTGGTTGGACATATATTTCCGTGCTCACGTGCGTGCGTGCAGGACAGAGGCCAATGTCAGGTATCTTCTTCAGCAACTCTTGACTTCTCCATTTCTCAGATTACAGGCTGCTTTACGTGGACTGAACAAAGGTTCGCATGCTTGCATAGCAAGTGCCACCCTGAACCATCTCCCTAGCACTGCCGCATTGAGTCTTAGAGATTATTTAGAAAATAAGGAAACGTAGAAACAAGGAAAAGGATTATCAAAAATATAAACCCCCACAAAATTAGACAAATATCCCAATCCAAGCATTTTACTTATTTATGAATATTGTGTTTGGGTATGAATATGTCCATATGCATACATGTGCTTCCAGAGAACACAAGAGGCTGTCAGACCCCCCTGGAACTGAAGTTATAGGTGATCATAAATCTGATGTAGGTGCTGGAAACTGAACTCAGGTCCTCTGCAAGAGCAGTATGTTCTCATAACCCAGGAGCAATCTCTCCAGCTCCTATTCCAAGCTTCTGTATTTTATCTTAAGATATCACCAAGGGTTATTTTATAGATAAATGTGAAGTGATCCTCTATGAAACAATTTTTCCTTTAAAGTACCTGGCATGTGGCCAGGTGGTGGTGGCGCACGCCTTTAATCCCAGCACTTGGGAGGCAGAGGCAAGTGGATTTCTGAGTTTGAGGGCAGCCTGGTCTATAGAATGAGTTCTAGGACAGCCAGGGCTACACAGAGAAACCTTGTCTCAAAAAAACAACAACAATAAAAAAAAAACCAACAAAAAAAAAATATTAAAGTACCTGGTATGCTATAATTATTTGTTATAAATTAATTTTAAATTTACTTATGCCAAGTATGATAATGAAGTCTTATAATCCCAGCCTCCCTTGGTAAGTAAAGGCAAGAGAGATCAGGAGTTCAAATTATCTTTGGTGATACAGTGAGCTGAACAATCCTCCTCTCAGAGACAGGAGTATCTTTTTTACTATACACATTTACTAAATGTGTATAGATTTTTCTTGCCATTATTTTTCTTTTTTTTTCTTGGTTTTTCGAGACAGGGTTTCTCTGTGTAGTCTGGCTGTCCTGGAACATTTTTTTTTTTTTTTTGAAACAATCAAAATAAGCTCTAAAGCTTATTCATAAAAACATTAGAACAGTGAGATATGGTGGTACATGTCTCTAATCCCGACACTGAAAAGGCACAGATCTCTGTGAATTCAAGGCCAGCCTGGTCTATACAGCAAGTTCTGGAGGCCAAAAAGGATTACATACCTTAAAACAATCTTAAAATTCACTAATAAGCATGTACAGACACAAGTATAAACGGAAAAATGGTATCTGGGTCAGGACTAAGCCATCATGTGACATCCTACCTTGTCACTTAGAGGTGGACGATTCATAGGACTTATTCCTTTCCGAATACCAGTTGCTTTCCTGGCTGCGAGGCCAGTGATAACCCCATAAGGACGTCTTTTTCCAGGCAAAACTCTTCCTCTACGGCTCACACTAGTTTTACCAAAACCTAAAGAAGGAAAAGATGTTAAAAATTTAGAAATGCCAAGATACTTTACCTCTGAAATAAGGTGGTACACATAGTGATGATGATTAAACTCAGGGTCTTGTATGTGCTGTATAAACACTCTACTACTGAGATAAATCTCAAACCCTTAACATTAATTTCTCAATAGGACAATCTAAACTACACTTGTGCAATACCGTAGCCACTATTTTATTTGTTTTTGAAATGGGGGCTCACTACATAGTCCTGGATGGTCTTTAAAAATATTATGAAGATGGGGACTAGCCTTGATTTCACAGAAATCTTCCTGCTTTCCTCCCAAATGCTGTGATTATAGCTGTGTTCCATTATGTTCAGCAGTGGTCAGTAATTATATGTGGCTAGTGAATATTTAAGTATGACTAGTCTGAACTGAGATAATGAATGTCAAGTGTTTCATGCTGAAATGGTTAAAGTGATTCACTGAGCACGGTCACAATTCTGTTAGTGTAGACACACTGCAATCACTAGCTCATCTTCCATTCACTTACAAGTTACAACTTGGCTTCTTTCTTTCAGCCCTACTTTATTCACATTGCTTTGCTGAAATCTTCACTAGACCTTATTTTAAACTCTGTGGCACATAACAACCCTGAGTTTGCTTTTCTGTTATACAGCTCTCCCAATTTAAATACTTTTTCTAATTATTAAAAAAAAA